>JASDQU010735273.1:177606-195271 GCA_032191745.1 Picea mariana
TGAATATCGGTGAGATTCCTATCCTATCAGGTAATTCAATCTCATATGCGTTTGCCCCAAATTTCCTTATGACCTTGCATGGTCCAATCTTTTTCATCTTCAGTTTGTTATATGTTCCCCTTGGGAACCTTTCCTTCCTCAAATGTGCAAGAATCAGATCACCAACTTCAAATTTAAGTTCTCGCCTGTGTTGATCTACTCTCCACTTGTATTCTTGACTTGAACTCTGCAATCACTCCTTGACTCAGCTATGAAGCTCCTTCATTCCTTCTGCAAAGTTTTCTACACTGGCACACTTGAATTCAGCTTGTTCTGAATCTTTCAATTCAGAAACTCCCCTTGGTTGCATTCCATATACAATCTGAAATGGACTCTACCCTGTGCTTCTGTTAAGAAAATCATTATAAGAAAATTCTGCCTATGGCAGAATGTGATCCCATTGACTATGGTGTTCAGTCACTAATCTTCTCAAAAAATCTTCCAAGCTTTTGTTCACGACTTCTGTCTGCCCATCCATCTGAGGATGATATGCTGAGCTAAAAGACAAACTTGTCCCCAGATTTTTCCATAAGGTCCTCCAAAAATTCCCTACGAAATTGGTATCTCAATCAGACACAATACTCCTTGGAAAGTCATGAAGTTTGACGACTTCCTTGAAAAACAGGTTCGCAATATGAGTTCTGTCACTGGTTTTTGGCATGGTATGAAATGTGTCATTTTTGAAAATTTGTCAACTACCACAAAGATTGAATCATAGCCTCTCTGTGTTCTTGGCAGTCCCAATATAAAATACATGCTCATTGCATCCCACGGCCTTTCTGGTATGGGTAATGGTTGATATAACCATGTGTTCTTCCTTTTCCCTTTTGTGTGTTGACAAATCCTGCATTTGTCCACAAATTTCTTAACATCTGTCCTCATCCCTGGCCAAAAATATGAGCCATTCAACTTTGAGAACATATTATCATGACCGAAGTATCCGACCAATCCTCCACTGTGTTTTTCTTTCAGCAGGTTCTCCCTCATGGAGCATTTTGGAATACATAGTTGATTGCCCCAGAATAATAAATCATCCTCGATCATATACTCGGTCCATTGGCTTATGTCCCTGAGAACTAGATTCTCATATGCCTCCTTAAAATTGGGTCATCCCTATACATTTCTTTGAAGTTATCAAAACCCAAAGTCTTGACTCTGAATTCCTGCATAAGCAAACATTTCCTACTCAAAGCATCAACAACTTTGTTAGCAGTTCCAGAAATATGATTAATCACAAAATTAAAATTCTGCATGAATTCAACCCATTTAACATGTTTTTGGTTTAACTTCTCCTGCCAGGTCACGAATTGTAAAGCATGATTATCACTGTACAAAACAAACTCTTTAGGAACCAAATAATGTCTCTATTTCTTCAGTGCTTGTATGACTGCATAGAATTCTTTGTCATATGTTGAGTACTTGATCTTCGCTTCATTCAGTTTTTCACTGAAGTATGTGATCGGCCTGTCATCTTGGCTCAAGACCGCTTCAATTGCAAATCCACTTGCGTCACACCTGACCTGGAATGTCTTGCTAAAATACGGAAAAAACAGAATTGGTTGCTCCATGATATTCTTCTTAAGTAGGTTGAAGCTCTTCTCTACTTCTTCTATCCAATGAAAAGACTTGTGTCTTTTCTTCACAGTATCCATCATTGGTGCACTAATTCCACTGAAATTTTGAATGAATTTCCTGTAGAGATTTGCCAAACCATGGAAGCTTCGAACTTCAAACACACTCTTCGGCAATGGCCAATTCTTAATTGCATCTACCTTTTCTGGATCCATCTTCAACTCATTTGCAGAGATAACAAAACCCAAATAAATGAGTTTTTTCCTCATAAATGACGATTTCTTCATATTTATCAGCAATTTCTCTTGCTATAATCTTCTCATTACTGCAACTAAATGCTTCAAGTGTTCTACTCCTGTTTTGTTGAAGATTAATATATCATCAAGATATACAATGACGAATTTCCCAATGAAATTCTTCAGGACTTCGTTCATCAACCTCATGAAAGTACTGGGTGCATTCGCTAAGCCAAATGGCATGACAAGCCATTCATACGGCCCCTCATTCGTCTTGAATGTTGTCTTCCATTCATCACCTTCTCTCATCTGAATTTGATGATACCCGCTTTTCAAATCAATCTTTGAAAAAAATCTTGCTCCACTCAAGCAATCCATCAAGTCGTCCATCCTTGGCAATGGAAATCCATATCTGATGGTAATCTTATTGATCATCCTTGAGTCTGTACACATTCTCCATCCCTCCATCTTTCTTTGGGCTGAGCAATGTTGGAACAGTGCATGGACTCAAGCTCTCTTGAATCAATCCTTTGTCCATTAAGTCCTAGACCTGTCTCTTGACTTCTTCATTTTCCTACGGCATCAACCTGTACACGGATTTGTTCGGTAAATTGGCTCCAGCTATAAGATTGAAATGATGCCTTATACTCCTGATAGGTGGTAAAGAACAAGGTAGTTCGTCCACTACTATATTAGAAAATTCTCCCAGTAATTCTTGGATTTCTTCTGGTAAATCATTTATTCTCATACTAGTCAAAACAATTTTGGGCTTCCTGACCACAATAAATTGTGTGTCTTCCTTATTCTTAACCTCCTTAAGAAGTTCCTTCCCACTCATGAGAGGTATAGTGTTGCTCATCTATGTTTTCACCTCTTGGTTTTTAATCGGCAGCAACATGTGCGTCCTCCCATTCTTATCCAAGGTGTACATGTTCTTTATCCCATCATGAATCATGTTCCTGTCATATTGCCACGGTCTACCCAGAAATAGATGGCAAACATCCATGGGAATGACATCACATAATATTTCATCTTTATATCCTCCTATTTTAAATTCAACTAAACATTGTTTAGTGACATTTACCTGATGTCCTTTTTGTAGCCACGTAACTCTGTATGGGCTTGGATGTACAACAGTATCCAGCTCCAGCTTTTCTACCATCTCTTTAGAGACGAGATTGTCTGTGCTACCGCTGTCCACTATGACCTTGCATACCCTGTCTTTGGTTTTGCAAGGAGTCCAAAACAGATTGTTTCTTTGGGATGGGTTCTCTGCCTCTTTCTTCGGCTTCAAGTGAAATTTTCTCATCATTAAGGATCTTCTACCCTCAGCGTCTTCTGCCTCAACATTCCTTCCTTGAGCTTCGGCAATGTGAGTTTCACCACCAATTTTTTTCTTATCTAGACACTCATAGGATTTATGTCCAATCTTTCCACAGACAAAGCATTTTACTTCACCACCTCTGCCTCTTCCTCTTCCTCTAGCTCAAGGAAAAGTATTTCTATCAACATACTGCCCTCTCTGTGAGCTTCCTCCTCTCTCATGTTGAGTTTGAGGTTTCTTCCCCTCTTCTTTAAATTTTTGAGTTATGTCTTAGGAAATTTTTTTGCCTCTTGTTTGACTTCTACCTCAGCCTCTTTGACCTTTCTTCCGGCTCAACTTCTCTTTGGCTTTCAGAGCTATCTGATAAGCATCTTCCACATTTTGAATGGTCATCATGCTCATATCATCTTGAATTTCATACCGCAGACCATTCATGTATCTGGCAACTTTTTCATCATCGCTTTCCCGATGACCTGCTCTGATGTTTATCTTGTAGAACTCTCCAGTGTATTCTTTCACTGACATCATCTTCTGTCTCAAATTCTGCATCCTCTGAAACAGAGTGATTTGATAATCCTTAGGTATAAATTTGGCTTTCATCTTTGCAACCATTCTATCCAAGCTTTTGATTTTTTGCTTGCCCTTGCAGCGTCTGTCAGCCTACAGTTCATCCCAGCATAGTGTTGCATGCCCTTTAAGTCTAGTAACGACATGTTTGACCTTCTTGTCTTCCTCGACATCCTCATAGTCGAAGTACTTGTCTAGAGCTCTAATCCAGTCTAGAAGCTCTTCAACATCCAAGTTTCCCTCATACACTGGAATTTCCATTTTTTCTCTGGCACCTATCCTTGCAACAGCCTTGAATAGGCGTTCGTCCACAACATCTTTGACTGCAACTTCTCCTTTGTTTCCAGCTTCATTTTCACTTTCAGCCTCGCTGATATCCCCAACATCAACTGTGCGCCTCTGTGTTGTCTCCATGGCATCAAGCTTGGCATGTAACTTGTGCATTTCTCTTTCTCTTGTTGGATCAGCCATTGGCATTGGCCTGTCTCTTCTTCTCAGTGGCATGGTTGTAAAATGTTCCCCTGTTCTCTCTGCTACAGAAAGCAAAGAACTTGTTCTGAGCTCTGATACCACACTGACATGTATCGGACTATTCCTTTTCCTCTAGCTCCTTCTACCTAAAATATACAGATAAAATCAATCTCTGATACCACACTTGACGCAGCACCCCCTGCCTCAGCAGGTTTTGTGAGACCTCCCGGTCTTAGGATCATTCCAAATCTTCCCCTGAGTCATATTAACTCTTTGGGTTCCCACAGGGAATACCACACACATAAGGTGTATTCCACAACTGATCAAAAAATATGATCAGTACTTTTCTTTCCTTTCAGGATTTTAGATTTCGCGATTTCTCGAATCCTGTTGTCGAGCCCCTTGTCTCTTCAACCTCTGAAACCCGAAATGTCAATGAGGGTTGACTCCTTCAATGCGCCGAACACACGCCTCTTGTTTCCACTTATTTTGGCTTTTTCCTTTTCGTAATTTCAGGAGTTGCATTGACATGCAACTCTGTCTCTTGACTCCTAGAACCCTGAAACCCGATTGGGCCCACGGCTGTTTTCCTTCAATGTTTTCGGGAATTTTTCCTTCCACTCTTCAGGATTTCACGACTTGCAAGATCCATAGCAGAAAGGTTCCTCACCTCCCAAAACTCCGATCTCTGAATTCCCTAAACCTCGCCTCCAACGTGATCTACTGTTGAGATTCTCCATGATCCGTCGACTCTGGATCTTTTAGATTTTCTCAAACCGGGAGTTTGAAACTCTCAATTCCAAAGATCGCTGCCTCTTCTACTTCCTGACACCTGAAGAGTCGAAATGCCAAAATCCTGAAATTCACCCCAAGGCACATCGCGTTTCGGGACTTTGGGATTTTCAATTCCAAGTGCCCTGGCTCCTTGTCATCAAGATTCCCGGTATGCCGAACCCTGAAATACCAAAATTTCACACTTGATTATCCTTTTCACGAACTGGGAGTTTGAGTGACCAAGGGTTTTGACCTGCACTCCCAACTTATGGGTCCCAAATTCCCGAAATGATTTGACAGCTCAGACAGACCACGATCAATGGTCCACATTGATTCTTGATGTCAGGGTGGTAGATTCGTCCAACTCCTAACCACCTTGCAGCTCCTCTAGATCCTACGGTCCTTACAATTTCGCGAGTTCTCCTCAGAGAATTATGACCGCCCGATTCACTCCTCAATGACTTCTATGAGACGAATCAGTGTTCTCCCTCCTGAACTTGTCTTTTATGAGATGCTTTCGACTTTCGTCTCCCTTTGAACACTTAAAAGGTACTATCCCTCTTGAGCTTTCACTTGCAAACTCAAGTCCCCAAAAGGAATTATTCTCACACTCCTTGCGGCAATATTTCAAATAACCTCTGCTTATTTGAGTCCTCGACTCTGTCCACTCTTTGCAACAACGGTCCTTCCACCTTCACCTTAGTTGATAACTTTTAAGGTTTCAACTAGCCTGCACACACCTTGCACGGCTCTGTACTTCACCTGCACTTCTACTGGTATGAGAACAACAGTATCTCTCCTGAGCTTTGCTGAGATAAAACTCAGACACTTGTCAACGCACACCTTGCAGACATTTCACTGCACTCCTTGCAGGAACTCTCAAGATGAGAAACAATTGAAACTCATTATTCTCCTCTCTCAGACTTCATATACTTAACATGAAATCACACATTCAACACAGCATTGAAACAAATGCATAAACAAAGAGAATAAAACAACTANTAACACCATTAAAATTGAGTCAAAGCTTCATATATTAACTCAAGTTCTACTGTACATGGGTTCTTCTCTATAGCTCTCTGCTACAGCTCAACAGCTTATGAAAATCCGAATGCTCTTAACAATGTTCTTCCTCTAATGATACAATAATACAAGGGTGAGGGTGTCTATATCCGTTTTCCCTCCTATGCTTCTAAAACTATCTAATCTCTTAACTCAAATATACCTACTTTCATTAAATAGACTTAATGTCTATTACCTTCGACAGATGAGAGAAAATCGCTCAAGATCTGTTTACAATATGCAAGTACACTTCCTCTAACTACTACATTAATATCTGCTCATTAATTTTTCAAAAACATTTCAAAATGTGAAAAATGTGTGCTGCACTTTTCCAGCTGTCTTCCGCCTTTATGGTTGCTTGGTTGGATACTTACGATGCTCCTGCATCACTATGGTACTCTAGCAACATGAAAAAACAGTGGCAGTCCAATTCCGTCTTCCATGCGTACTACACTCAGTTGAGAAATTCCATTCAGTCTACACCACTCATTACACCCAACACTCTTCATAGGTTTCGACCTTTGATGAAATTCATCGCAGATCATCACTTCACCTACATCACAGCATGCGCAGATGAGCACAAATAACAACTCCAGTCATATTACAAACTGACAGAAGATGACCTGGAGAAGATTACCAAGGAATGGTCGGTAGACCTCCTTGTTGCAGTAGACCCCGTAGAGATGTCCGACGTAGATAGCCCTAAAGCTATGCCAGATACAACAGGACCACGCAAGACTAAGAGGGATGTGGAAGTTCAAGATATCCATAGCACATCCATGAAGACTGCTTCGCTCTCACCTGCGAAGGGAGGTGATGATGAAGAACTAGGGGGCATAGAAGTTGAATAGAGCAAAGGTGAGGTTACCCATCCTAGGGACGAGGAAGATCCCTCAAAGAAAAGGAAGATTACCCCACCGAAGCCCTCATACAGAAAGAAAACTAAGGCCACCTGGACCACTCTGAAGACTATGCTTACCCCGGATGATTTTGACTTCTTAATTGTCGTGCTGAATGATGCTTCATTAGAGCTCGCGGAAAAGCAAGAAGAAAACCAAGAGGAGCTATTCTCTCAAATCACGGGAGAATTCAAAGAAGCACAGCAGGCACTTCAGTCCAGCCAAGCAGTTTCTACAGCACCGTTAAAATGGAAATATCAAGAACAGGCAATGAGCCCACGTAGTTACGCCAGATCACTGAGAAAGTCAAAGCTCACCTTTGACGATCTCAATAAGACATAGCACAAACCACCCAAGCTTTGGTGCAAGAACAGAGCGCACATGAAGAGCAACGGAGAAAGGCAGAACAAGAGAAGATTTCCTTACAAGCGAAATGGGAGGAGGAAAAAGCCCAGTTACAGCAGAGCAAGGACCAGTTACTAGCAAAGCAACTTGAAACACAAGAAATATTTCACAAGGCACTGCGCTCTGTGACGATCATAGAAGTGAAGATGGAAGATCATCTTCCACAGCAGGTGACCCAACTGGAAGAAGTAATCCAGCAACTTCAATAGCACATCACGGATCTGGAGCTCTACACCATGCCTGAGACACCCCAAGAGATAAGAGATCTAAGAGAGGCCATTTCTCGAAGCGCAGTCGACCGATTAAAAACTTTGGCATCGGAATGTAGGAAACTAAGCACCATAAGCACCCATACCTATGAAACCCTCACAGAGAATCCTGAATTGCAGACGTTGGAGGCACAGTTCCATGAAGAAAAGTAGCATGCAGATGTGCTACAAGCGCAGCTGAAGTCTGTGAGCCCAATAAAAAGAATGAAGAGGTTCATAGAGCAACGCATAGCCCAACAACAAGTACACACGCTGCAAAGTAAACTAATGGAAGTCTCTCAATGGCTACAACCACTCCAAGAGAAGGCATGCCAACTGTTCGTCGAACTTGAAAGCCAGGGAGATGAACTCAAACAGGGTGTCATCACTACAGAATAGCACCTGGAAGGACCACTCAATGACACAGTAATCCAGGAATTTACTAAACAAGAGTTTGTCTCACTGTAGAAGGCGAAGCAGCTTGAGCCAAGCTTGAGGTGTTCGAAGCGGAATTGGTCGAACCTGAGTGACTCGGGATGAGTCACAGGTGAGTGTTGGGGGCTTGTTGGCCCTTGACCAAGTTTTGAAGAGTACTTGGTCATATTTGACCACTTTTGGTACTGCGACAACTTTCCAAGGAAGGAGTGCAACGTGAAGTAGAAAATAAGGAAGCAAGACCTATTTTGGGGTCCATTTTATGGTTTTGGATTGATGTAACGGGAAAGGGATGTCATCCCGTGGGTTTACCCACGTTTAGGCCCATTTTGTAATCTATAAATAGGCAATGTAGATAGTAAGATAAAATAAGATAGTAATGTAGTACATCTATGTGATGTATGAATGAAAACTTAGTGCTAGTAACTAGATCTGTGTGATCGGATGTATCTTAGAGTGCTCTGTGCATGAGATCGGAGAGCTAAGTGCAAGTTTTTATAATATGATGCTGAAGAGCAAGGAAGAAGGATCTACCGAGCTACGCAAATCTTTTGTCTTGTGCAAAGTAAGGGTCATTGAAGCTTTGTGTTGCAACTGCTTGACCAAGATAATATAAAGAAGACTTTGTGGACGTAGCCCCAGGGTGGGGGTGAACCACGATAACTATGTGTATAGTGCTTTGTGCTTCGATCTTATGTATTTATATCTTTCTTGGCTAAGTGCTTGATGTGATTAAGTAGATCTATTTATGCTCTATGTTGTTGATGAATGAATGAACATTAGATCTGATATATGAGATGCTTAGTGCTTGATCTGTTGAGTCTAACCTATATTTCCGTGGATAAGTACTGAATCATTCTTAGTATAAGTATTCACTATGATTCTCTGTGCCTTCTACGAAGTGTATTAATTAATGTATTTTAAGGAATAATTGATGCTAAGTGCGTTGTAAGAAGGATAATCACAAATATGTTACCCAGCTAAGGTTGCAGACACCTGAGTCTTGCAACCACCCCTGCCTCTACCTCAAGTGAGACTTCATCTGCTTCGTAGGTGTTGTCGAAAGGGTTGGTAGTTTATGGATTTGTTGGTGTGATCTTGAGCATTGAACCCTGGGTATGCCCATGTGCCAACAGTTAACATGTACAATCCTCTTATTCAAAGATGCATGATCATATTCTCCTTCCATGCAAAGTAGTTGTAAGGTGTAAGAATGAATTCTTTTGAAAATTCCAGTTTTTCGTTGTCTTCAATCTTCGGTACCTGCAAAAATAATTTTGTGTGGATTTTCCCTAGAAATCTGTCAGCTATGATACCATGTAAATTTGTTGAACCTACACATAATATATCTAGTTGGGAATTGACATACACGGTTGCGAAGAAAATAGAAGAAAAGAGAAGCAGGAGATAAAGAATGAAAGAATTCTCATTAACCAAATGAATAATGAATAATTTACACATGATATACTCTGTATAACTCAACCAATGTGCACTCGAAGAGAATCCAATGTTCCATAGTGGTGGTCTAGAGTGATCTGGACACACACAAACAATTATGGATTCCAGTGCATCAGATACATTTACATGGAAAAATGATCAAGGTCACTTATATTTATGTAAGGAATTCTTTTGGGATGGCCTTAAAAATGATATTCAAATGTTTGTGGCAGAATGTTTGGTTTTCCAACAAAATAAGGTGGAAAAAATTAAGACCCTGGGTATTTTACAACCATTAGTCATCCCAAGTCAGCATTGGGGGGGGGGTTTCCATGGATTTCATCACAGGGTTACCGAAGTTTGAAGGAAAGAGTGTCATCATGGTGATTGTTAATAGACTGACCAAGTACGCACACTTTTGCGCACTCTCTCTTCCTTCAAAGCCAGTACAGTTGCCACCGCATTCATGGTGACAATTCAAAAGCTACATGGAAGCCCAAAGATTATTGTAAGTGACAAAGATCCCATCTTCACTAGACATTTTTGGATAGATTTATTTTCTTGTTTGGGTACTAAATTGGCTCATAGATCATCTTATCATCCTCAATCTGATGGAAAAACTGAGATAGTGAAAAAATTTCTGGAAGGCTACCTTCGTTGCTTTGTCTCTGGTAAAAAAACACAATGTTTCAAGTGGTTACCCTTGGTAGAATGGTCGTATAACACTTCCTTTCATACTGCAACAAAAATGACACCATTTATGGCACTATATGGATATCACCCACCTTCCATCAGTTCTTCTTTAAAATAAAAATTTAAGGTTCAAGCAGTGGAATATCACATCGAGCATCAACAACAAGTTCTCCAACTCTTAAAGGACAACCTGACCATGGCACAGAATCGCATGAAACAACAAGCAGATCAGCATCGTAGTGAAATAAGTTTTGAAGTAGGGGATTGGGTATTTTTAAGACTACAACCATAGAAACAGATGCCCCTCAAGCAAGCTAAGAAGGATAATAAATTATCAACAAAGTATTATGGCCCTTATAAGGTGTTGCAAAATATTGGTACTATGGAATACAAATTAGAGTTACATGCATATTCGTGTGTACACCTAGTTTTTCATGTTTCATTCTTAAATAAGGTTATAGGTGACAAGATCCCAGTTCAAAATATATTGCCAGAACTTGACGAGGAAGAAAAAATAATTTTGGAGACTGAAGTTGTCACTGACTCAAGAATTCTCCAGCTAAGGAATAGATCTAGTTCAGAGTATCTCATTAAGTGGAGGAAACAACCTATTGAATATTTTATCCAGTTGACTATTGGTGGCCACCCACCTATTCCAACTGGCTCCTCTTGTCCATTTTTAGTTCAACACGTTCTTCTATACTTCTTTGTAATTGTGGTTTCTACACTTATGGGGTTGTCTAAAGCCCTACACATATTCCAGGTGGATATTGGTGGCCTCTCACCTAATCCAACTGTCTTATTTTGTATGTTTTCATGTCAGCACATCTTGTTGTACTTCCAGGGCCGTTTTGGAGGCCTAAACAATCTTTTTTTGTCTCTCCACAGTCAAACTATATATGGAGTCATATTTTTACCATGGAATGTGTATCTCTCTGAAAGACATTTCCAATGGGCTATCACACGCCTAAAACGGAGGTCATATTCAAAAGTTACAACCCTGGAAAGTTGAGGTACCAACTTACCCATAGGGGACCACTTGACTTTTGACATTTCACCTGTTGATACTGAGAGGGGGGTGAATCAGTATCAAGTAAAATTTAAAATCTTTTTCAAATTATACTTAAGCCATTCAGTTATATTCAATGAATAGTGAACAATAGTATAAGAGTTACACCAATACACCACAATACACCATGCACAATATATAAGAAATAATCAATAGTTATTATTCAAGGGAAGTAATGACTTCCAAAGGTAGCTACAGATTCCAAATATAAGGGAGGGATAAACCTCCAAGAGGAAGATAAAATATTCCAATATCAAAAGAGGCTTGACTTCTCCATCGTTTCCCCTTCCTTCCATCCAAGAATATATGAGAGATAATCAAACTTTACATTAAATCATCACCATCAACCAACCATCACATAGAACCTGATAATGCTTCCTGAGACATATTCAACTTCTGAAATTATTCAATTCTTGGAATACTCTGATCCTATATATAATATTACTCAATGTATTCTCTAAAACTCCTCCAAGTTTCACTCCTTGAATCCTCCCCAAAAATAATTTATAGAGAGAATGGTAGACCTTATTCAATTATGGTTTATTCAGGAGAGCGAACTTGTATAGAATGTCCCGCACTCAATATTTAACATACGATTCTGAAATTCCCACACAAGAAACTATAGACCGTAATATTTTCAATGAAATTAGGCTCACTTCATTTGGATTCTCTATGAATAAGTTATGACTATTTTACCTGGAACACATGTTTATTGGCTATCTTTGGGACTAGTCACAAACCCTATCTTCCACAGAGTGTATCTCCAAAATTATAGTGAATTAAGAGCTAAATTTTTTACCACGGGTACCTTGATATGTCTTCTCCATGCCATATCAATTTCACCATCTGAATCATTCTATAAAAAAATTTATAGTGAAAATGGTAAGATGACTTGTAAATAACATACCTTAGAACACATCACCAAAAGACTTCATCCTCCCTTGAAATCCGGCCTTATTTACTTCATATTTCCTCTGAAATTCGATTTGTGTATCTAAAATGAATGTATAATGATATGTATTTATACCCTTTATGTCACTTCCTTTTAACATTAGGACCGACCTGACACTTTCTTATTTTGTAATTATTTTCTTTAATTATCTTCAGGGTCGACATGTACTTCCTTCTTCAATTCACTTTGTCATCTTCAAAAATTCATTTCTCCTCAACCATGAGGATCCACATGATGTGCCACCTACCACTGGAAATAAAATTATATATACTATCCATCCATGGGTTTTGTGTCTGCATGTTCATTGTCCTTCATGTCCAAATACCTTCATCAATCTTGCGGTCCAAAACCAATGAATAGGGTTGACATCAATTACAACAACCAATCTTCCAACATCACCTCCTAGGGTTAGGTTTTTGGATGTATAAGGTTTTGGATTTCATGAGTAGTATCAAAAATGACTCTAGAGCCTCATTGTAATTCGGTATGCTTAGACGGATGCACGTAGTAGCCACATCTCTTCTCATAGATAACTACCACCATTCGAGCAAGTGTTTCAGTTCTACAGTTTTATAGTTTCATCCTATTTCATTATTAAATAGAAGATATTGTTCACTGGATATCTGTGTTATTATTCATATCTTTGTGTTTATTGTATTCAGTCTGTTAATCAGTTCGTTCCGCTCCTAAATCTGAATCGGTGGTATCAGAGTGGTCTTCTCTTCATTTATTTTTCTTCGTGCGTGTCTCCAACAAGATCTTGGTACAAGAAGTTGGGACTCGAACCAATCGAGCCATTGCAATATCGGTCGTATCAAGCCCGAAAAAAACCCATGGGGGATGAAAATAAAGATGATGGAGCAGGAGATCCTATTAAAATGTTGCTCAAGGAAGCCCTCACGCGAAAAAGGAACGAAATGAGGACAATTTCGAGCAGATCCTTCGACGGATTCACACAGGATAAGCATCTTCATCAAGCGGCCATGCAACCCCCTTCAAGGTATAGGTAAATTTTGATATTACATTATTTTAAGGACTGATAGATGTGGATGTTGTAGATAAATGGTTGAATCTGCTCGAAGGGTATTTTTTGGTCCACAATTTTTCTGATAGGGAAAAGATCACTTTTGCACTCCTCAAGGTCGTTTCCCATGATAAGACTGGTGGGATACTTACTCTGAGCAAAGGGTCGTAGAGGAATATGCAATGTTTGTGGTGGCCCCTACATGGATTTCCTTCCAGGATGCCATTAAAGAATAGTACTACCCTATTGGAAGCTACGAGGACTCGTACACAAGATGGACCACCCTACGTCAAGGAAGGGACTAGACAGTATCAAATTTCACCAATATTTTCCATACCCTACACACCAAATTGGGTATCAAAGACTCTGAGTGTCATCTGGTGCTCAAATACTGCAGTTGTTTGCATAGATAAATTCAAACAGAAATGGAGTTTTTGGACATCGCCTCATTGGGCATGGCTTTTAGATACGCTATCAAGATCGAGCAGAAAGTTAAGCAGAAAAGGTGAGAGTTTGGATCTACAACCCCCTCACATTCGAATCAAGGTAAAGGAGGCCCCAACCCACACACCAAGGGACCAATTCGAGATGGCGACCCTCAGGACAATTAGTACCAGTTGCAACACAAGAAGGGCAATGAGAAGACAAAGAAGGACATGGGAAAATGGTGTGAGTACCATAAAATCCCTTGGCACAACACCAAAGATTGTCACTCCAAGCAGTCACTCATGGCCAAACTGAAGGCTTCTGATTCAGAGGTCGATTCTAATTTCGAATCAAATCCTAAAGGAGGGAAGTGAATTATCGATGTTGAACCCAATGCCACTGTCGCTACCACCAAATTACGGCCAAGCGAACTAGAAGAACCAGAGGAAGGGGAATTCCTCTTTCACTCACAGATGTGGGTAAAGGGGGCTTCACTTCAATTCATTGTCGATAGTGGTAGTCAGAAGAACCTTATTTCAGAAGAGGTCATCGAGCGACTGGAACTACCAATGGCACCGCACCTGTAGCCCTACACCATCGGTTGGCTTCACCAAGGAAGAGATCTTTGTGTCAGCCAACAATGTCCTCTGCCCTACGGCATCAAGCCTTTCAAAGATGAGGTACTGTGTGATATTTCTCCCCTTGAAGTTTGTGATGTTCTTTTAGGGCAACCATATTTGTGGAAGTGTCATGGTGTGTATGAGTCTAGACCTTGTAGTCTTATTATTACTTTGGGTAGACAATTGTATAGGATACCAGAGGTAGCGCCGCCTACTGCTATTTCTTTAATCTCTGCTAAACAATGCAGTAAGGTCATTTCACGGACCAGGAAGTTCTTCTTCTTTCTGATCCACGCTAACAGTAAGTAGAAGGTTGTTGCCACATCTATGGCCTCTACCCCAAGCCTATATTTGCAATAGAAGAAAGTGGACAGGATCATGGAAGAATATAGAGACATTTTCTCCCCACCTACAGGGGTACCAACATACTGCCAAGTCAAGCATCCAATTGATCTAACCACCAGTGCACCTCTACCTAATGGACCAGTCTATCGTCGCTCCCTGATGGAAAATGATGAAATCAGGTGTCAAATCTAAGAGATTCTCCAAAAGGGTCACATCAAACCCAGATCCTCCTCTTGTAGAAGCCCGATTGTACTAGTGCAGAAGAAGTATGGGACTTGGTGACTCTGCATTGATTACAGATCCTTAAACAAAATCACAGTCAGGAACCGATACCCCATTCTCAGGATTGATGACCTTCTTGACCAACTCAAGGGGGAAAAGTTCTTCAGCAAGATTGACCTAAAGTCTGGCTACCACGAGGTTCCCATCAAACCAACTGATGTTTGAAACACATCCTTCAAGTCTAAATAAGGTCTCTTTGAATGGCTAGTCATGCCCTTTGGCTTAATAAATGCACCAGCCACTTTCATGAGGTTGATGGATGATTTATTTAGACCCTTCACCAACTCCTTTGTGGTGGTATATTTGGATGACATCCTCATCTTCAGCAGAATGTGGGAGGATCACATGTGACATATTCAGTAGGTTTTGAGCACTCTGCGGTAGCACAAGCTATATGCCAACTTGGAAAAATGCTTTGTTGGCATGAACATGGTCCAATACTTGGGCTACATTGTTGATGAGAATGGGGTACATGTTGATCCAGCTAAGATCCAAGTCATCTGTGACTCGACATCCCTGACGACACTGATCGAGCTTCAGAGCTTCTTGGGACTAGCCAATTTCTACCGACAGTTTGTGTTGGGATTCTTCCATATTGCATGGTCCCTCAACCAGGTGACTAAGGGAGATGGTAGGGCCAAGTTCATGTGGGGGAAGGAACAAAAATGAGCATTCTATGATCTGAATAATCACTTGTGCTCATCTCCAGTACTCTCCTTTCCCAATCTGCAGCAACCATTCGAGATTGAGACTCATGCATCTGACTATGTTCTGGGCGCAGTTCTCACTTAGCACGGTCATCTAGTGGCATACCATAGTGAGACACTCTCAGATATTATCCGTAAATACCCAACCTATGACAACGAAATGTATTCCATTGTACAATATTTTCGTCAATGGAAACATTACATTCTAGGAAAGGAGACAATCATACACATTGATCACAAGCCTCTGCAGTTCATACAAACATAGGGGAAATTGCAGAATGACTGCCACTAGAAGTGGTCCACCTACCTGCAGTGGTTCCATCTAAACATCAACTATAAGATAGATATCTCAAATTGTGTCACTGACTGCCTCAGTCGACCTCTTGTGACTGCACTCACCACTGTGCTCCATTCCTATGGACATGAAGCATCTGAGTGGCCCCAACTTTATCAACAAGATCCGAACTTCACCACCATCTATCAGCTCTTGGGTACAGGCATGAATGTCACTGATTTTCACATTCAGGATGGACTATTATGCCACCTATTCTATCCCTGTGTTCCTACAAGAGAGCGTGCAAAGCTTATTTGGGAAGCCCACTACAGTCGGATGGCAGGACATTTTGGCGTGGAGAAAACTGTGGTCGTTCTTCAAAAACATTTTTATTGGCCAAAGCTTTGATGGGATGTCAACAAGTATATCAAATATTGCATTGCATGTGTCATTTCCAATCCATTCATCAAGAAGGCTTATACACCCCTCTTCCTACTCCCAAGAATCCTTGGGAATCCATCTCAAAGGATTACATGTCTAGCCTTTCGTCCACCAGGAAAGGAAATGGTTGTGTATTTGTGGTTGTTGATCGATTTTTGAAGATGGCCATCCTCATAGCCTACAAGAAGAATATCATAGTGGAAACTACTACCAAGCAATTCTTATAATGATTGTGGGTCCACTTTGGGATACCACAGACCATCATCTTTGACCGGGATAGTAGGTTCTTCAGCAGATTTTGGTCGAGTCTCTGGTCATTGTTGGACACCAAGCTCACAAAATCCACTGCTTTCCACCCCCAAAAAGATGACCAAACAGAGGTCATCAATCGGATGATTGTGCACATCCTACACATGTACAACTCTAAGCATACACATACATGGGATGAGAGTCTCCCCTATGTTCAGCACAGTTACAACAAGGCTCTCCATAGCTCCACCAGCCATAGTCCATTTTAGGTGGGGCTGAGATTCCAACCCTTGGGACCCATTGATGTTGCACTTCCTCTTGCTACCAGACATACATACTCTTCCCATGATCAGTCTGTGATCAACAAAGCCACCATATTCATTGAGCAGATTCAACACATCCGCCAATAGGTCCAAGAGATTTTGCAGAAATCCAATGCTAAGTGCAAGCAGTTCCATTATCAACACTGGGTACCACACCATTTCAGGTTGGCGACAAATTTTGGTTACATTTGCAGAAGGAGTGTCTCACAGGGCCCCATCAGAAGATTCTCCCACTTTGTTATGGGCCTTACACTATCACCAAGGTCATGGGTAGAAATGATTTTGACCTCAACACTCCACCCTTCCTTGTCCTACACCCAGTGTTCAATGTGGACCTCCTTCGACCATATTTTCCACCATTATTGGACACCTCAGAGATCACAGAAAAACTGAAACCCACATATCTCAACTGACTACATGGAACAAGAATCCACTGATTAGATAGTGGACACATAGGTCAAGGGAACTCGCCAACAGAGGATCTAGCTTTATCGGGTTGTCAAGGTAGGGAAACTCCTACACCAAGGCAAGTGGCTCACCCGGGGGCCAAATCTAGCAGAAATTTCGTCACCTAATGGGGGGACTCAACGCAATGGATACCATTGCTTCCTAAGGGGGGAGTATTGATCCAGTTGGCTATTGGTGGCCACCCACCTATTCCAACTGGCTCCTCTTGTTTATTTTTACTTCAACACGTCATTTTGTACTTCTTTGTAATTGTGGATTCTACACTTTTGGGGTTCTCTAAATCCCTACACATCTTCTAGGTGGATATTGGTGGCTTATCACCT
>JASDQU010735273.1:195321-233173 GCA_032191745.1 Picea mariana
AAGAATTGTGTATGTAATCCGATCTTTCTTTGGTGAGGGTGTGAAATCCCACCTTTCTGGATTCTTTTTATCAGAGGTGTTATCTCTTATTGGTCCTTTTGAGGATCCTATGGCCTTTGATCCCACAGTTGTAGTTGTTATCTGTGAAACTATAGAGTTAGGGTTCCTGAGAAGAACTTGTATTTTCTCTGGATCAGTCGTGTCATCCAGGGCTGGATCACCAAGATTTTGAGTTTGTTGATGTATGGTGTTTCCTGGTTCTAGGTTTTGTTCTACGGTTTCCTCAGCCAGAATTTCAGTCTCAATTTCTTTTTCTTTTTGGGTGGAGGTTTCTTCTTTTTGTGGTTCTATATTTCTCCTAAATCTACCTCTAGAATCTCTATTTCTCATGAAATCATACTAAATGAAAGAAAGGAAACTAAGATTGAGTTTCAGAGTACCTGTGATAACTGATATGTCGGTCTTCACCCTTTTTTGTTTCCACATCTCCTCTTACTATCAACCTGCTAACATACCACACCAAACTAAGTGCATTCTAAAACTAATCAAGACAACTATCTAACTTACCTTTTAAACAGCTCCCCGGCAACGGTGCCAAAAATGTCAGGATGCTAAATTGAAGATTTAAATGACCTGAAACACTAATTTGTCAAACCAGGGTAAGTAAACTTTGAGCTGCTACACTGTATGTGCGGGTAAGCTAATTCCTATCTAAAGACTATCCTTAAAAGAAAACATAAACTTACTCTAAGAAACTGAATCTTAATGGCTATCTTGAAGCTTATCATTTCTTGTTTAATGCACCAAAAGAGAAACAGTCCTATGCCTAAGTGTAGATGCCTCTATGTCTATTCTAATGTAAGTTCACAAAGCTATCTACCTCGACCTTTAACCATATATCATCACCATACCTATCTAAGTCATAACAGAAAGATTATTCCTTAAAGATCTTTTAATCTAAGCATCGAAAATAAGTCTAAACTCTCCACAGGAAAACAAGGAAATATCCTACTTAACCTACTGGTACCGGAAGCTTCCTCTAGTTCAATTACACCCTAACTAACCTAACAGAGCAGAGTAGTCTAGCTATCTAACAAAGCAGAGTAACTAACTGTCCTAACCAAAACAGAGTATATTCAAGCTCGTATTCATTTTAATCTTCGTTCAAATTGGAAACTGGGAACAGAGCTATTCTAATTCACGCTTCAAATCCTACAGAAATCAACCATGCTTCAATACTCATCAACATAGCAGATATTTAACAAGCTGGAAACGATACAGTTGAAGAATAATCAATCAATATTCTGAATATTTAATTCCAAGACTCCATAAACTAACATGCAGGCAATTACTACGCTACTGAAATAGTCTAAATTTAATGCAAGAACAGCAGCGACTTGCACCTGTTTGGCAGGCCCAACCAAAAGGTACAAACGTCGAAGGGAAGAACCAGAACTAACTATATCATTCTATGCAAACATTGTGTAAAATTTATGCTCCATTAACTCAGAAGAAAATACTTCAAATCGTATACCAGTCGAGTAACATAACGCAACAGCAGTTTGTATTCAAAAACAGGTGTTCACGATATAACATAACATAACCCAACCGTTTATTAGGAGTGATCCTCCTCTATAACAGTCTGAAGCAAAAATACATTAGTTCCAACGGATCCCCGATCTGAAAATAGCTTGAAATCAAGTTTAAAACATTCTTCACATCTTCGTGACACGTAGTGTCATGAAGTGTGAACCATGAAATAGTAATGACTCAGTTCTATCATTGTTCCTTCAATCATCGTATGACTGATGACTCCATCTATCATGTAAACCTCGTTGTCTCCCCCTCTTTCCATAATGCACGAATTTGTAGCAGCTTTGTTGGTGTCTCCATAGGGTGCGGGCTGGTACCTAGTACTGGCAAATCCTGTTCCAAGAATAGAAGTGGTACCTAACCCAAGCCACGTTAGTTCCATTGTTAATTTAAAGCATCAAAATTCATAAAAATAACTTGAAACGTAAAGATACCTTAAGTATCCCCATTGAGTGGTAGGGAGATGTCAATTATGTCAAAACAAGGCCAAAAGGGGTGGTACTGGGTATAGAGATGGAGGTCTTTGTGATATAATATAGGCAAAAACATGATCAAAACTGGAGACCAACAAGGATCTATCTTTATCAGGTTGTCAAGGCAGGGAAACTCCTACACCAAGGCAAGTGGCTCACCTGGGGGCCAAATCTAGGAGAATTTTTGTCACCTAATGGGGGAACTCAATGTAATGGATACCATTACTTCCTAAGGGGGGAGTATTGATCCAGTTGTCTATTGGTGGCCACCCACCTATTCCAACTAGCTCCTCTTGTTTATTTTTACTTCAACACGTCATTCTGTACTTCTTTGTAATTGTGGATTCTAGACTTTTGGGGTTCTCTAAATCCCTACACATCTTCCAGGTGGATATTGGTGGATTCTCACCTAATCCAACTGGATTATTTTGTATGTGTTCATGTCAGCACATCTTGTTGTACTTCCAGGGTCGTTTGGAGGCCTAAAGAGTGTTTTTTTGGCTTTCCATAGTCAAACTATAGATGGAGTCATAGTTTGATGGTGGAATGTGTTGTTCTCTGAAATACCTTTCCAATGGGCTATCACGTTCCTAAAATGGAGGTCGTATGAAAAAATTACAACCCCGAGAAGTTGAGGTACTAACTTACCCATAGGGGCCCACATGAATTTTGACGTTTCACCTCCTAGCATTAGTTTTTTGGATGTCTATGGTTTTGGAATTCATGAGTAATATAAAAAAGGCCTCTAGAGCGTCATTTTTATTTAGTCTACTCAGATGGATGCACGTAGTAGCCACATCTCTTCTCAGAAATAAATACCACCATTCGAGCAAGTGTTTCAGTTCTGTATTTTTACAGTTTCAGCCTATTTCATTATTCAGTAGAAGATATTGTTCATTGGATATATGTGTTATTCTTCATATCTCTGTGTTTATTGTATTCATTATGTTAATCAGTTGTTCCTCTCCTAAATCTGGATCAAGATTCCACTTGGGAAGATGAGTCTTTTATACAGAAGCATCCAAAATTACTCAAGCATTATGAAAACACTTGTTTGAAGGGGAGGGGCAGTTAACCCCTAAATAGTGGCACATTACCCCTTAATTGGGGAATATTACATTAGTATTGTTATTTTATTTATGTCGTATTGGGTCCATTAGTTGTAATTGTACCTCCTAGTCTCCTATATATACCAAGGAGACCTTTTCAATTGGAATCATCTTGTATTTGTAAATTTATGTGGGGTATAAGGAGGTTGCCCCCTCGAAGAGGCTTATTATCTGAAATTCTCTCTTTTCAAGGCGTTTAGTACTTATTCTGATGTTTTTTTATGTTATTTTGATATATGGTTCTCAACACGTGTGGGCCCCATTGGGGTATGTTAGTACATCAACTTCCCAGGGTTGTAACTTTTGCATATGATCTTTGTTTAGGGTGCACAATAGCTCGTTGGAAAGGTATTGATGAGGAGATTCATTTAGGAGGCTCAATCAGAGTATTTTGTTTTAATGGAGGTGCCCGATCCTGAAAAAAAACATCGTTTAGGCTCTCAAAATGGGCTCGAAAGTTTGGGACCCAAAAAATGGCTAAAAATAAGTTACCAAAAAATTGTTTTGAGCCAGTTGGAATAGATGGGCGGCCACCAAGATCATCATGGATCAACTTGTGGCTTAGTTGATCCAGTGTATACAGTCTTGTTAATTTTCTTTCAAACACCATTTTTCCATGTATGATGTTCAATTATGTATTAGAATTCTAAGTCTGATCTTGGTCTTCACCCTTGCGGGGATTTGAAAAGATGCATTCTTTTTGTAACTCAGAAAATTTTATATCAATAAAATATGGTTTTTCTCAATTGAGACTTGTGTATTTATGATTTTCATATTGTTATATTATTTACTTCATTCATTTTAATTCTTGCAATCATTCACATGTAAACTTTTTACATTTTTTTAAGTTGAAACACACAACTTTAAAATAGCATTAGGTCCAAGTGTCAATTTTCACATGCAACTCTATGTGACTAATTTCATATCTAAATATTGGTTCCTAGTGATCTAACTATCACTAAACAACATTACACTGAAATTATTGACTGAAAACATATGCAACGGAAACAACAAGATCAGAGATGAATCATCAATACACAAGAGACACAATAATTATGTTTTGTAACTTTATCCAATCCTTCAAATATGAGGACAAAGAAATAGTCCTCTCAGCCAATACAATATCACCAAATATGAGGACAACATTGTCCTTCCAAAACAAGAGAATCCAAGGACAAAATTGTCCTTCCAATACAAAACAGAAAAGCAAACCTCAACTATATTATGAAAATCTCTTATGCTCACGAATCTGTTGTAGTCCACATGTGCAGCCTGCTAACATCACATGTCATCCTATATAGACTTGTACCTGCCCATAAAACTAGATACGCAATTCACCAACTGGAAACCCGCAGACATACATAGTTTTCTCTCTTGCAAACCATGTATACCCTATACGTGATTCGTCCTTCTACAACCCACGTATATAAGTGATTCACCCATCTACAAACCACGTATGAGTACAGAAAAATGGTATGGTCACATCCGTACACTTCTCTCTCTTCCACCTTCTTTCCCCTAGGCTAGATTTTCCACCTTGTGTATTTTCCTAGCTGAGATAACCAATCCTCCTTGACACAAGTGAAGACTCACTTATGCAAACTTCATTCTTCCACAATGATGATCCAATGTCACAATGACATTTCTCCTTTGTATAAGAGTCCAATGAGTGAGTTTAGGAGCCCTTCCTAAACTCAATAATTAATTAGAATATCTTAATCGGCTTTATGGGTCTGTCACCCCTACACAAACCCACAAATCCCATCAACTTTCCCATGAGGCCCTATACTCATTTCTACGTTGATTTCACTGAAATGAAAATCAAAATTGGTGCCAATGAAAATTCCTACATGCTTGGCACCTTGGCCTCTAGTGGGAATACCTCCTGAAGCTACAAAAATAAGCATTCCCTCTTAGTGAGGGAGGTATCACATCCTCCAACATATGGATGCACCATTGTCACACATAGTAGATATAGCTTTGGATCTACCACCTCATCTTTACTCCAATAGTCCAAACTGGATGCTCCCTCTATCACTGTGTCAAATCAGTCATAGAACTATTTCAGCAAAATATATGTTACCATAGTTACACTCCACTCATCTTGATCGACAGATATTTTTGTCCAATCTGTCTGACTGGATGAATCCGTGTTCATTGGAGCACAACCTACAATCCATTTTGTCTGACTAGCCACATCCTTAGTCATTGAGGAAAAATCTATCTGACTAATCGCATCATTGGTCAATGGAACACATCCTATTGTCCAGTCTATCTGACCAACTCCCTCTAGATGACCAACTCTCCCTCTAATCCAACTGACTCTCCCTGAGATTAGGCTCACTCTGAAATCACATGCTCCTCCTGAAACTGTTAAAATTTAGGTATGCTTGTTTAACCATAGACAATGTCACATCATTGTCACCCAACCATAGGCATTCACTATGCCACCCCCGAGCACAAAACACTAATGTCTTCTTAGATAGAATTATTCTGGAAATTCCACACTAGAACCAATAGATAAACCCTAACCAGAAACACCATGGATGCAGCAGCAGCACAATACCAAGAGAACATACCTCTACTAATAGAAGTGTACCTTTACCAAGAGAATCACACAAGAGAGATACTAGAAATATTGAGATTACACCACGGCAACTGCTCCACCACCCTCTCCAAACTTGTGCCTCCTTCTACTACAATTGTAGTTGTTGCTCCTTAGACTTGTGCCCTCCTTCTATTGAGTGAAAGTGTGTACAAATGAGGAGAGCCTAGCCTCTATTTATACTAGTCTACCAAGGTGTCTTTTCATTTGGGGTCGACATCACTTTCTGGAGCCTTTTAATACTTTATTACTATTCACTTTGGGCCAACTTCTCTTAGAGGGTTTTCAAACATCTTTTTAATGGTTCTCTTACTTCTAGAATATTCTATTCTAAGTACAAAGGTTACACTTGGAGGTTAATACCTCTCGTAGCTACCGAAACATCAACACTCCCTCTTAGCTAGGGATGTATTCACTAAGATGTTCTTCATGTAATGGTCTCAAACACATCCATCCATCTCACATGGCATAGGAAAGACTCACATGGTCTTGCAGACCAGTCTACAGATAGAATCACCATAGCCGCACAGGCTATCTCATGATCAAACAGATCATGTAACAAGTAGCATAGATACATAGGATATTTCATGATCAAACAGATCATGTCACAAGTATCACCATCATACCCACAGAGGCTCTATCATAGTCACACATGCATACTATCTGATGGCCATGTCATAGTCATGCATCTGGGGTATCATCATCCTTCTGGTATTTATGTCATCATGGGCTTCAGCTAAGTCATATAGAACTAGGAAAATCGCCAGCTCACATAGAATCTGGCATCTAGTTCATATAGAACTAGTAACTCGCCACCTCACACAGAATCTGGCATCTAGTTCATACAAAACCAGTAACTATCCATCTCACACATAATCTAGAATCTAGTTCATATAGAACTAGTAACTCACCGGCTCACACAGAATCTGGCATCTAGTTCATATAGAACTAGTAACCTCTGGTTGGCACACCATAAAACTGGTCCACAGTGAGCAAGCATCTAATCACAAGTGTATCACTGAAATTTTGTCTGCAACATTGCATGCAAATGGTTATATAAATACAGCATCTCCAAACACCTATTAGTTCACCTACAGCACCGAAAAATCATTTCCAAGAAGCAAAACTATACAACTGGACAAAAAATTAACATGTGTTGAATCACTAAAGGAAGCGTGCACATAGTACACAGGCCAAAGAAGCCTGTAGAGCGCACAATGTCCCATATTCATGACTGTGTATGAGAAAATCCGTGCACTCCTGTGAACGACGAATTTATGGTTCTTGCTGACCCCTCACCCACTTATGGACTAGATCCCAACTTGATTTGACCCTCAAATCCGAGTTGAATGTGAATGGGGGGGTGGTCAAAGACCTAAGGGTGCCCTAAAGGGCCCCTTGTCCACCCTAAGAACCAGTAGGATATTGCCTCAAAGACATGCTATAAATGGAGGCAATGGGTGCACTAAGAATTTAAGAATCTCGTAGTATTGTTATGTTGCCTCAATCCTCCTTCAAGAAACCTCTTTTGTTCTTGGAGCATTCTAGCAAAATTCCAATAAGATATTCCACTCACCTCTTGAGGGAATAGGCTTGGATTTCTTCGCCATTTCTTTCGTGTTTATCATTGTAAGAAGATCTCTCAAAGAGGGGACTCAAGAGCCCTCCCAATGAGGAAGAGGGGATCCATAAGTCCTCCTTTCTCTATGTTTTTTTGCCAATTAATATAGTTATCCATTGGTGGCATAATCTCGGTCATTTGGTTGATTGATTTTGGTTCAAAGTTTCTTATGCATTTTAGTTTTATTTCCTTAGTTGTTTTTAGTTTATTTTCTTGTTTATTTCATGTGCTTGGATTGTTTAATTCATACACTAACCTCTGTCTTATCTAGCAGGCCCAACTAGACTTGTAAGTGCCCTTGTTTTGCTCACCCAAGTGATGAAATGGACACAACAACAAGGATTAGATGATGTAGTTCACACACACTACCCATCTATCCCAAGGATAAGAAACACCTCCATATTGAAAAGATAAGAAACTTGCCAGCCCTAAAAGTTCAGAATATGTTTACCTTCTGTGAGGTCATGTTGACTGGAGCCATAGTCAATAACATGCACGTGAATGAATACTTGATGCTACTACCACATGTTGATGTTGTTATCGTGGAATCACATCTGCAACTCATTACTCCCTCTTGTTGGCCCTTGACCAAGTTTTTGAGATCCTTAGTCATTTTGACCATTTTGGGACTTCGATAGGCTGGTCGAAGGCGGAGCGCAAGTTGAAGCGGAGATCGCAGGATCTCGACCCCTTGTTTAGGGATTTTTGGGTTTTGGGATATGTAATGGGTATGGGGATGTCATCCCATTGGTTTACCCATGTTTAGGCCCTTTTGTAATGTATAAATAAGTATCTAAGTGATGTAAGGGAGAGACAGGGAAGACCTAAGTGATGTTATGCTAAGTGCAAGTGATAGTTGTAAATGCTTTGTGTGTACTATGTTAAACTCTTGCAAAGCTAAGTGCAAGTGGTTGTAAGAAGCTTGTGTGTAGATTGTAAGAAGGCTTTGTGTTATAACCTAGCTCGGGGAAGGAGTATCTGGCGAGGTGCGTGCAGAGCTCATGTCCTATGCAGAGTACGATTTTGTGGCTCTGTGCATGTAGATGATTGACAGAATACAATAAAGAGAAGAAGAGTTGGTGGACGTAGCCTCAAGCTAGGGGTGAACCACATATATCCTATGTTATGGTAGCTTTGTGCATTATGGTTGTGATATTGGTCATATGATTTATGCTTTGTGCTTACCTCATGAATGTTTAGATACATCTGATATAGTAGCTTAGTGCATAGTAATATGAATGAATGTTAGATCTAATCTGCTCATATATGCTAGGTGATTGAATGTGTTAGATCTTGGTGAATACTGCATTGCTCTGTAATTAGGGTTTTATCTGCGCTGTGAATAAGGGTTAAGTACTAATGAATGATAACTACTAAGTGATTTTCTAGGGTACTATAATCACATATCTGTGTCCCAACTAGGTTGTAGACATTAGAGTCCTACACCCACCCATGTCTCTACCTCGAGTGAGACTTCATCTACTTCGCAAGTGTTGTCGAAAGGACCAGTAGTTAGGGTTTTGTTGGTGCGTTGTTGAAGCGTTGAACCCTGGGTCTTCCCCTCTACCAACAAATGGTTCCGTTGTCAGGACCTGAAACTGTGATTGTTGGGAACTGAGGAAAAGAGAAATCTTTGTGAGTAGATATGTTGCCCTAGTGCACAGTATTCTACTTGACTTGCAAAGATCTGTACTAAGAAAGGAAGCAGATCTGAAGAAAAAAGGTAAGATTTTAAAGCTTTGTGCTCTGATAACCTAAGTGATGTTATGCTAAGTGCAAGTGATAGTTGTAAATGCTTTGTGTGTACTATGTTAAACTCTTGCAAAGCTAAGTGCAAGTGGTTGTAAGAAGCTTGTGTGTAGATTGTAAGAAGGCTTTGTGTTATAACCTAGCTCGGGGAAGGAGTATCTGGCGAGGTGCGTGCAGAGCTCATGTCCTATGCAGAGTACGATTTTGTGGCTCTGTGCATGTAGATGATTGACAGAATACAATAAAGAGAAGAAGAGTTGGTGGACGTAGCCTCAAGCTAGGGGTGAACCACATATATCCTATGTTATGGTAGCTTTGTGCATTATGGTTGTGATATTGGTCATATGATTTATGCTTTGTGCTTACCTCATGAATGTTTAGATACATCTGATATAGTAGCTTAGTGCATAGTAATATGAATGAATGTTAGATCTAATCTGCTCATATATGCTAGGTGATTGAATGTGTTAGATCTTGGTGAATACTGCATTGCTCTGTAATTAGGGTTTTATCTGCGCTGTGAATAAGGGTTAAGTACTAATGAATGATAACTACTAAGTGATTTTCTAGGGTACTATAATCACATATCTGTGTCCCAACTAGGTTGTAGACATTAGAGTCCTACACCCACCCATGTCTCTACCTCGAGTGAGACTTCATCTACTTCGCAAGTGTTGTCGAAAGGACCAGTAGTTAGGGTTTTGTTGGTGCGTTGTTGAAGCGTTGAACCCTGGGTCTTCCCCTCTACCAACAAATGGTTCCGTTGTCAGGACCTGAAACTGTGATTGTTGGGAACTGAGGAAAAGAGAAATCTTTGTGAGTAGATATGTTGCCCTAGTGCACAGTATTCTACTTGACTTGCAAAGATCTGTACTAAGAAAGGAAGCAGATCTGAAGAAAAAAGGTAAGATTTTAAAGCTTTGTGCTCTGATAAAGGTAAGAACAGTGAAATTTTTTTATTGAAAAGGTAAGATCTGAAAGCTTTGTCCTCTGTTAAAGGTAAGATAAGTGGAAATTTTTGTTTTGAAAGTATGGATCTATGTATGTTTGATAAAAAAATTCCTATTCTAAAGACTAAGGCACACCTAGAAGAAAGAAGGTTTGATATGAGTAGATATGATAAAAATAATAAAAGATATGTTATCCCTATGCATAGAAAGAATTTTTGGACTAACAAATGGATGTAGGATCCTAGAAAGATTTTTTTGCAAGTTAGTTACTGTGATCCTAGTGCGTAGTACAGGAAAGGTTGGGGATCATTTAAGAGAAAGAGAGGATTAACTCTTTGTTACAGTTGCAGAAGACTGGGACATGTTGCTAAGGAATTCCCTGGTAGAAACCCTATTTGTCTTTGTTGTAAAGCTATGGACCATAAAGTTCTGGATTTCCCTAGAATGGTTGCTAAGGTTGAAAGAATGAATATGGAACATGAAAACCATGAGACGGGCCAAGAAACTAAGACTATGGAAGAACCCCAGAAAGAATCAGAGACTGTATTACTACAAATGAAAGAAACCCTGAATGATCACAGAAACACTAATCTATCAGAGATCTTAAAAGAGAAAGAGTGCATAGAAGAAAGAATAGGAGACTTCGACATAGATTATGTTCTGGATGAGGAAACACGGGTGAATATCATGACAGAAAGAACTTGGAAAATTTTGGGAAAGCCTGCTATGATTCCTTCATTGGGAGGAATGGGATTATTTAGAGGAAAGCTAATAACTCTATGTGGAAGACTTACCCAGACATCTATGAGTGCTCATGGAACTTCGACAGAGGAAGAATTTGAAGTTGTTAAATTTATTGATAATAGAGCCCCATTTTCTATGTTACTAGGAAAAACCTAGATTGAGAAATATCAGACCCGAAGAAAAGAAGAGGAAGCTCTAGAATAGAAAAAGAAAGAATTAAAAGATTTCATGACTAGGAGAATAGCACACTTGATCAAAGAACAGGAGAACAGGAGAACAGGTCGAAGCTATTCAGAACCAGAGAATTGGATGTCGAAGTTGAAAGAACACAGGAAGACTTGAAACACCTATTTGTACAGGAGAATAGAGCACCTACCCCAAACAAAGAAGAAGTATTTCCCTTGAAACCTAGGAAATATCATCAACAACGCGAAGTTACTATGCCAAGAGGAGATAAGAATTAGAATGGAAAGAGGAATACCAAGACATATATCATAGGAAAGAAGGCTAGAAAGCTCAACAAGAAGAAAGCAAAGCTAGAGAAATTACAGGAAGTTCCAGAGAAGACCTCGCAGAAGGAAGGTCTCCAGAATTTGAACTTCACCGGAATATCAGAGCAGCTTAGATTGGCACTTCACCATGGCGGAGTGATATAACCGTTGGAAGGATTATGACCATTAGACCAATGCTCCAGAACGTTAGAATAGCAGTTATGATCAGAAATCTCACCATTGGACCATTGGGTCCATGCCATAATGGACAGAACTGCATTGATGAGGGATTTCTTGTCTGTAGGATGAATTCATTACGACATTATCTATTTATTGCATCGAATTTTGCACCAAGAACACTTTTGCAAATTGTATCCAATCCTACAAGAGAATCCATTGTTACCGTGTTGCGTTTCCTGCGACTTTGCCACCTATTCTATTGCATTGAGTGTTTGTTCATCGACCTGAGTTATCTGATCTCGAGCGTGCATGTCAAATGAAATCGGCGCAGTAGAAAAGTCAGTAGAGGAAATATTAATCGATCTAATGGTTGAAAATGTAATGTCCATAGGAATTCAAGCTTCATCGACGAGAGGATTGCAAGCCTCCCCGTCGACTGCTCGTGGATCTGGACCATCCTGAGATATGATTGAGAAACGCACCAAGCATCATGATGACTTGGAGAATGCAAAGCTAATCCTATCAATCTTTCCCGACTACATCTCGCCTCTGGCCAGTGTGGTGAGTCGTGACAGTGTCCCAAGGGACTTCAACTACACTCTGATTACTGCGTGCCTCCTGAAGGGGATACGTGCAATTAAACCATGGCTAGATAAGATCCTGACATTGAAGATCAATGACTTCAACCTTGGAGATCACAAGAACTACAGCATGCTCGCCCCTCGTAGGTATTTGACTAGGATGAAGGGGAAGAAGTCGAAGATAATCCCCCAACCATGGACTATGGACCTCGCGCAATCTGCTATTCTGAACATAATGAAGATACCCCATTTTGGAAGGCACCAAAAGGTTAATGCGTGCATTAAAATCCTACTATCGTGATTCCATGGTGGTTATTTGTGGCTAGACAGACTCATCACCATTGATCTGGCGTTGATCCATCGAATCACCGGATTGAGTATGTAGGGATCTAACCCACAAGACTTTTACCCAGGGAAGGTCGTAGACCACGCCCCGGTGTAGAAGATTAAAGATACCTACAGCAATGTGGAGAAGGGGAAGCGAGGCTACAAGGTAGCCTCCATCCAGAATGGTGCAGTGTGCCTCGCTTTCCAATTGATTTTTGCTAATCTAGTCTGGAAGAACAGACCCACGCAGGTCATGAGGTTTGTTGTTGACCTCACAAAAAAATGTGTGGAGGGGCTACAAATGAACTTGGCTAGTTACTTAGTTAACCAGTTAGAACAAGACTGTCACAAAGCTCAGGATCAGGGCTATGAATTCCATTTTAGTTGGTTATTGATTCTCATCATGTTCATTTCTTGGGAGATGTTGGAAGGTGTGACCTTCCCTGAAATAGAGCCATCTAAACCCTTAGCCACAAAGTTCACCACGCTCTGGTATTCAAGCGATATGGGGAAACAATGGAAATCAAACGCGGTGTTCCACATCTATTACCTGTAGTTGAAGAGGGCTATTGATTATGTCCCTCGTATGACGTCAAACACCCTGCACAGGTTCAGGCCATTTGTGAAGTTCCACGCAGACATACATTTTATCTATATTACTGTGCGCAGAGACGAACACAAAGAAGTACTAAAGAGTTATTACAAGCTCAAGGAGGAGGAACTAGAATAAATAACTAAGGAATGGCCTGTTAGGGAGTTTTGTCAGTGTTTTTTCTGAGCATTACTCTGTTTTGAATGAGAAATGTTGTATGCAATGCCTGTGTCCAAAATATATCTGTCAGTTTGGAATCCATTAGCATTGTTCGAGCCATTTCTTGTACTGTCATGTTCTTTCTTTCAACAACTCCATTCTATTGAGGTGTCCTAGCAACGGAGAATTTCTTTTTTATTCCATGACTACTGCAATAGTCCATAAATTCCTTTGAAGTGAACTCTCCTCCATTACCAGATCTCAAGCATTTCATTTTTGAATCCATTTCATTTTCAGCCATTGCCTTGTAGATCTTGAAGTTTTCAAAAGCTTTTGACTTATTCTTGAGAAAGAAAACTGCATTAGATTGTCAACTAATAACATAAAGTATTTCTCACCTTTTAAACCCTTTGTTGTAGTTGGTCCAACTAGATCAGGATGCACAATTTCCAGTGGTCTTGTCATTGAATATTCCTTTGATTTGAACCTAGTCTTTGTTTGCTTTCCTTGTTAACAATGCTTGCATAAAGTGTTGGTTGGTTTCGTGATCTAGGGAATTTCTCTGACTGCTTCTCTTTTGTTGACTTTGACAAGGTTATCAAAATGTATGTGACCCATTCTTCTCTGCCATAACCAAATTTCATCTTCCTTTCCTAGACAACACTTTTCATTTCCAATTTCACTTAACACATATATGTTGCTTGAAGTTCTCGCAGTTGTAGCAATCAATTTTCCTGAACCTTCTTTTCTTATCTCACACTTTTTTGAATTGAAAGTAACTTTATGACCTTGGTCACACATTTGACTCACACTTAGAAGATTATGTTTCATATCTCCTACTAGTAGAACATTTTCTTCATTTGTATTCTTGTTGAAAATTCTGACTGTGCCTTTTCCAATGATTTTAGTTGAATCATCATTTCCGAAGGAGACTGGTCCATCTCTTTCCTTTCTTGATGTAAGAAAAATGTCTCTATCACCTGTCATGTGTTTTGAATAGCCATTGTCAACATACCAACCATGTTTCTTCTGCTTAGCTTGTAGAGCGAGTGTGCATTCTTCATTGTTGTATTGATTCTACTTTCTTATCCATGTCCTTTTCTAAGGTTCATGTCAGTTATTGTTGTTGTTCTATTGTGGTTCTCTATGAGGGATTGTCATTCTGAAATATTTTGCCATGTGTCCAAAGTTGTTACACTTGCAGCATTCCACTTTAGTGCTTAATGATTCAAACCTGTTGTAACGTCTTCTATGTGTTTCACTAGGCCTTCTTGGATAACCCTTTTGTGTATGACATTCAAATTTGTTTATGTTCATGTTGTTAGCTCACATGATCTAGTCATCAAACCCTTTCTGATATTCATCCTCTCAATACATCAACCACTTTAAAAATATAATATCTCAACCATGTACCATAAAAACCCTTAGCTATATGCCAAGAAACACAAGATGTTCCACAACTATAACAAGATGTATCAATGATAAATTATACCAGCACTGTATTTTTGTAGTTCCAACTTATACAGAAGTTCCCATCTAACCACTAGTCTCTCTAGGGAGAATTCTCAAATCTCCATAACCATTTCTCATGCATACATCAAAATAAAACTATTCATAGAAATAATACATACATTTTGAACCAGTGGATAGATATGATGTATCTGGGCATTGTAGACCTTTCTAGGAGCTTGATCTCAGAATATAGAACCTCTGCATTTTCATCTTCTCAAGTTTCCATGGCTTTACCAACATGTACGCACCCTAATACATTGCCAACCCACATACACCTCAATATGTACGAACCCTAATACACTGTCATCCTGTGTATGCCACAGAAAAAAAGGTTTTTTAGTATTCGTTGTAATTCTGAGAATTTCGTCGTCAACCCTTCGTACTACCTCATACTTTCGCAACTTCAAATGTATCAATGAGTACTTGCAATAAGCCTCACACACCAAAAGATATTCAATGTGTTCAAGTGTGATTAAATGAGAGAGATTTGACTTATATTTATAATTTCATGTAGCATTACACTTTCTTTATTTTAGGGAGTTCTCCATTTACTTTATTATTTAAATAATTTCTTTTTCAAACACTTTGACTTTTAGGGGCTTCTATATGACTCATGAGGGTTGTCCAACTTCATATGGCCATAACTCTCTAACCGTGAGGAGTTATGTGGCACTCCACATACCACTGGAAATGGCATGACAAGAACTATCCATATAGGCTAGTTTAACTGAAAAATTCACCGACCTTCATCTCATTATTTCACAATTAAGCATGGGTTATCTAACCATACTTCTAGAATAACTCAATCCACAAAGAATCTTCCCGTGAGGGATTTCACCATAAGGGGACCACTTTGGAGTTCATCCATTTGTACTTCTTATCAACTATGACAAGACAATAATGAGTCATATTTACATCAAAAAAACTTGGGTCCATTACCCAAACCTTTGTGCTACCGAACTTCTTCAAGGGTTGACATCAATGACAACCAACCTTAATCAACAATCTCCCCCTTTGGCATTCATGGCAACACTCTAATGCAATACTGAAATCATGTCATGCAATATTGAAGTCATATCACTCATGCTCCCCCTGGAACCATGCCTTTGTCCTATGCATATTTGTGGCCATTGCTCCCCCTAGAATCATGCCTCTATCCTCTGCATCTAATAAATCTCTCCCCCTTTGTCATAAATGGCAAAGTTATCTTTCCATCCAGGGTTGCTCCCCCTAAATGAACTGTCCTCTTTATTGTGCTTCCTCGTGTACATCTAAGACATATAAGATAATCATTCAAACGCATTCATTTTAGAGTAGAAATAACTCTGAGTCTCTGGCGAAAATACTCAAAGGCTTCCCATGGAAGTGGTTTTGTAACGATGTCTTCCACTTGTTCTTTTGTGCCCACATACTCAACTCTGATGTTCTTTTCTGCAACATGTTCCCATAGAAAGTGATACTTGATCGGAATGTGCTTCATCTTCGAGTGCATCATCAGGTTCTTTGAGACACTGATGGCACTTGTATTATCACAATAGATTGGAATGGGCTCATCATACCCAACCTATATATCTGTCAATGTTTGGTTCACCCAAATAACCTGTGTACAACATGTTGTTGCTACAATATACTCTACCTCGGTTGTAGAGAGATAAACTGATGATTGTTTCTTGCTTAGCCATGATACTAAACACTCACCCAAGTAGAAAGTTTCTCCACTGGTGCTTCGTCGGTCATCAATACAACTTGCCCAATCTACATCTGTGTAGGCAATAAGCGATATATCCTTTCCTTTTGGATACCATAATCCAAATTCTTATGTTCCTTTGAGATATCTGAAAATCCTCTTTACTGCTAATATATGTGATTCCTTTGGTGCTTCTTGAAATCATGCCACCTGTTTCCTGCATTACATCTGGTCTGGATGTTTTCACATATAGTAGGATACCAATCGTTTACCCGTATTTCCTCTGATCTGTAGACTTTGAATCATCATCTTTGCTCAACTTGCAACTGGTTTGCATGGGAGTGATAATTGGTTTGAAATCTTCCATTCTGAACCTCTTTATCATTTCTCTGATATACTTGGTTTGAGAAATAAAAATTCCTTGGTTGCTTTGATGTATCTAAAGTCCCAGAAAGAAGGATATTTCTCCAGGTAATGACATTTCAAATTCATTATGCATATCCTTTGAAAATTTATGTCTCAACCTATCATCATCACTACCAAAAATAATATCATCAACATAAACTTCAATTAATAAAATACTATCTTGACTTACCTTGATGTAGAGGTTGTTGTATGCACATCCTTTTCTGAACCCTACCTATTGTAGATATTTAGCTAGTCTAGAGTACCATGCTCTAGGAGCCTTTTTTAGACCATACAAGGCCTTCTTTAATTTACACACAAAATCTGTGTTCTCTGACAACTGAAATCCTTTTGGTTGTTCAATGTAGACTTCTTCTTCAAGTTCTCCATTTAGAAAATCTTATTTTACGTCCATCTGATACACTTTAATATTTTTGGAGCATGCATATGCTAAAAGCAATCAGATTGCTTCCATTCTCAAAACTAGGGAAAATGTCTCTTCAAAGTCGATTCCTTAAACCTATGCATATCCTTTACACACCAATATATATTTGTTCCTTGTAATATGTCCATATTCATTCAATTTATTCATGTATACCCACTTTGTGTCGATCACATTCTTATCCTTTGGTCTTGGAACCAATTCCCAAGTGTCATTTTTCTCTATTTGATCCAATTCTTCATCCATGGCCTTATTCCAAAATTCATCCTTGCTGGCCTCTTCAAAACAAGTTGGTTCAATCATAGATGAGAGTGCTAGGTGTGTTTGTTCTAGTGAACAGATTCTTCTTCTAATCTCAACTCATGTGTCTTTATTTCCGATAATCCAATCTGAAGGATGATTCTTCTGTACTCGTCTGCTAGGTGTATTTGAAGTCACTTGTTGAACTTTATCTTCTTCTTATGTCGAATCCTCTTCATCTTCCCCTTCTTCTTCTTTTTCATATTTTGTTTCTTCTTCATAAAGTTGTTCCATTGATTCATTTTCTTCTTCCTTTAATTATGGTCTACCTGTTTCATCAATTGTTACGTTGATGCTTTCCACAACTTTGTTCAATCTCAAGTTGTAACACTTCTATGCTTTCCTTGTACTTGAGTAACCAACAAGTACTCCTTTGTCCACATGAGATTCAAACTTTCTCATTCCGCCATCTTCTCTTTTGATGTAGCATTTGCTTCCAAAAACTCTAAAGTGATTCACATTTTCTAGTCTTCCTTTCCATAGCTCGTAGGGAGTTTTGTCAATGTTGTTTCTGAGCATTACTATGTTTTGAATGAGAAATGTTGTATGCAATGTCTGTGTCCAAAATTTATCTGTCAATTTGGAATCCATTAGCATTGTTCGAGCCATTTCTTGTATTGTCATGTTCTTTCTTTCAACAACTCCATTCTATTGAGGTGTCCTAGCAACAGAGAATTGCCTTTTTATTCCATGACTGTTGCAGTAGTCCATAAATTCCTTTGAAGTGAACTCTCCTCCATTATCAGATCTCAAGCATTTGAGTTTTGAATCCATTTCATTTTCAACCATTTCCTTGTAGATCTTACAGTTTTCAAAAGCTTCTGACTTATTCTTGAGAAAGAAAACTGCATTAGATCATCAACTAATAACATAAAGTATTTCTCACCTTTTAAACTCTTTGTTGTAGTTGGTCCAACTAGATTAGTATGCACAATTTCCAGTGGTCTTGTCGTTGAATATTCCTTTGATTTGAACCTAGTCTTTGTTTGCTTTCCTTGTTAACAATGCTTGCATAAAGTGTTGGTTGGTTTCATGATCTAGGGAATTTCTCTGACTGCTTCTCTTTTGCTGACTTTGACAAGGTTATCAAAATGTATGGGACCCATTATTCTCTGCCATAACCAACTTTCATCTTCCTTTCCTAGACAACACTTTTCATTTCCAATTTTACTTAACACATATATGTTGCTTGAAGTTCTCGCAACTGTAGCAATCAATTTTCCTGAACTTTGTTTTCTTATCTCGCACTTTTGTGAATCGAAAGTAACTTTATGACCTTGGTCACACATTTGACTCACACTTAGAAGATTATGTTTCATATCTTCTACTAGTATAACATGTTATTCCTTTGTATTCTTGTTCCCAATTATGACTGTGCATTTTCCAATGATTTTAGTTAAATCATCATTTCCGAAGGAGACTGGTCCATCTCTTTCCTTTCTTAATGTAAGAAAAATGTCTCTATCACCTGTCATGTGTTTTGAATAGCCATTGTCAACATACCAGCCATGTTTCTTCTACTTATCTTGTAGAGTGAGTGTTCATTCTTCATTGTTGTATTGATTCTGCTTTCTTATCCATGTCCTTTTCTGAGGTTCATGTCAGTTATTGTTGTTGTTCTGTTGTGGTTCTCTATGAGGGATTGTCATTCTGCAATATTTGGCCATGTGTCCAAAGTTGTTACACTTGCAGCATTCCACTTTAGTGCTTAATCATTCAAACCTGTTGTTACTTCTTCTATGGGTTTCACTAGGCCTTCTTGGATAACCCTTTTGTGTGTGACTTTCAAATTTGTTTATGTTCATGTTGTTAGCTCTACAATTCACATCTTTATGTCCAAAATTATTGCATGCATAACATAAACCAAAAAAGATAGTTTGATACCTGGGAGTTGAAGATATTATGATATGAGGTGCTTTTATGAATCCTTCTTCTTCCTGAGACCTATCTATTTCTGTCGATCGTTGATTATGAAATCTAAATCTTCTCGGTGGAGAAGTGTCCATGTAATTTTCTTTGAGAACCTTCCTATCCCCTTTGATTGTTTCTGCATAGATTTTTGGATATGTTTCTTGTTATGTTGTTTTGGAGCTTGATCCCTTTTCTATCTGATTGTATCCAAGTCCGGACTTGTCATGATTAGGCCTTTGACTGTTGATAATGTCATTCAAAACTTTTGAGTTTTTCTGCATATTTTTCTTTTGAAGATCCTTTCTTAATGTGACAATCTATGCTTCCAAATTTTCACTGATCCTGTCTCTTCTAGTTGTTCTTTGAGTGATTCTTCAATTATTTTATCTTCTTCAATTTGAACCTTCAAATTTGTGATTATTTGTTCTAATTCCTGAGTGTCTTCTTTCTTGTCTAGTTCTGCTTGTAGCTTCTTGTTTTTCCTCTTTTATCTTCTGATAACTTCTATGGCACTCAACAATTCCTCTCGATAGTCAACTTCTGCCTCTTCATATTATTCTTCGGCTTCTTCATATTATTCTTCGGAGTCTTCTTTATCAAATTCTTCTACTGCCATGAATAGAACTCTTTTTGTCTCACTGTCATTGACTTATTCTTCATCTGATGTTGAGATGTCTTCTTTGGTGCATAAGCTTTTCTTGAAAGCTTTCTTTGTGGTGCTTTTGCCTTTATATGTTTGTTTTCTTTCTAAGTAACCTTCATCATTTGTATTTTCCTTATGAGGACAATTGTTATCAAAATGACCAATACTATCATAATTAAAACAAATTAAAAGAAGCTTACATTTATGCCTGCCATTGGTTCCATTGTTCATTCTTTTGACAAAGTTGGCCACTTTTTCATCATCTTTCGAGACATCACTATTGCTTCTATGCTCTTTTTTGTGTTGCTTTCCCTTTTTCTTTGATATTTTGGATGCTTTGAAAGTTGCTTCTTTTACATCTGGATTTTCCTATTCATTTCTCATTTTATATGCTGTGAATATTCCATGTAGTTCGGCCATGCTTACTGAGTTTAGATCTGCTCTTTCTTATAGTGTTGATATCTTAGGGTCAAATCTCATAGGAAGATATCTTAGCACCTTTTGAACAATTACAGATTCTTGAATTTCTTCTCCCAATACCATGATTTCATTTATTGTTTCATCGACTTGTAAGAAGTAAGCTACAATATTCTCATATTCTTTCATCTTTAGTTGTTCGAATTGACCTCTATAAGTTTGAAGCTTTGTTGCTTTGACTTTTGAATCTCCTTCACAAATATTTCGAAGTTTGTACCAAATCTCTTTATCGGATTTACAACGTGCAACTTTGGTGAATATTGTTTCACCAAGACCACTCAGAAGTGCATTTGTGGCTTTGGAATTATTCTGACTGGGTTTCACTGCTTTTTCATTTGTTGGCGGAACTACTGGTACTATGTATCCATCTACAATTGATTGCCAAATTTCAAATCCATGTGCCTGTATATATGTCTTCATCCTTATGCTCCAAAATGCATACTTATTTCCATCAAACTGTGGTATTCTATTTTTATACAAGTTTTTCCTCACCATGATCTACCTTTCAGTGGTTAAACTGATTTCTGAAGGAACCTGCTCTGGTACCAATTGTTGGATTACTGAGAGGGGTGGTGAATCAGTAATAGAGCAATCGAATCCTTTCTAACCACATAATCCAAGTGTTATATCAATGTAGCATTATCATCCAATAACTGCAGAGTAAATAAGAAATGAACAAATGAACAATCATACACATACACAGTACACCAATGTTTTACATGGAAACCCAAAGCGGGAGAAAACCAGAGAATGATTTTTCTTATATCTCTTGAAGAATTACATTCATTGGAAGAACCAACTTCCTTTGTTTTTCAGCTACAACTGGAAGGAGGATCCAACCCCCTAGTTTCTCAGGCTACAACCTAAGGGAAGCTCCAACTCCCCAATTCTCTGGCTACAACCAGAAGGAGGCTACAACCCCCTATGTTCTCCGGCTACAACCGGAAGGTGGCTACAACCACCTGTCCTTGCCCCGTCCAACTGCTCGGACGTAGAGGTAGAATGATGAAACCACTGTCACACTATCACTGTGAGATATATCACTGTACAATTGTATCAACCTGTACCACTGACCTCCATCCAACCTATACAACTACCATGTAATCAATTTGTACCTAAATTGAACATGTATCAACAAAATACAATAGGTACGTGACCTTTTGTGTTGCAGCACGTGTATGTACACTCCCTATATTTTATGCAACCCATGTATGTATGCGACCAAATTGTTATGCAGCTTGCATATTGCTTCTGAAAACTAGGGTTTTCTTTCTCTTGAAAACTTCTGACCCTTAGTAACTTTTTCACATAGATCTATAACCTATCACTGTATTCGTTGTAATTCCTAGAATTTCGTCGTCAACCTTTCATACTACCTCAGACTTTCATAGCTTCAGATGTATCAATGAGTACTTGCAATAAGCCTCACACAACAAAAGATATTCAATGTGTTCAAGTGTGATTAAATGAGAGAGATTTGCCTCTTATTTATACTTTCATGTAGCATTACACTTTCCTTATTTTAGAGAGTTCTTCATTCACTTTATTATTTAAATAATTTCTTTTGCAAACACCTTGACTTGTAGGGGCTTCTATATGACTCATGAGGGTTCTCCAACTTCATATGGACATAACTCTCTAACCATGAGGAGTTATGTGACATTCCACATACCATCGGAAATGGCATGACAGGCACTATCCATATAAGCTAGTTTCACTGAAAAATTCACTGGCATTCATCTCATTATGCCACAATTAAGCATGGATTCTCTAACCATAGTTCTAGGATAAATCAATCCGCAAAGAGTCTTCCCGTGAGGGCTTTCACCATAAGGGGACCACTTTGGAGTTCATCCATTTGTACTTCTTATCAACTATGACAAGACAATAATGATTCATCTTTACATCAAACAAACTTAGGTCCATTACCCAAACCTTTGTGCTACAGGACTTTCTTCATGGGTTGACATCAATGACAACCAACCTTAATCAACACGTATCTCCTGGGATATCATCCCTAAATAGAAAAAGGTATCTCATTAAGGTGGCAGTGATAGGATAACCTCCTGTTACGCCAATTTGTGTCCCTTAGCCTTTCCCTTTGGGACAAGTACAAATTGCGCAATAACATGCACCAAATCTCTGATATAATGGTACTTGATATCGATATGCTTGGACTTTTCATGGAACACCAAGTTCTTGTTGTGGGTGGGAAATCCCCCTACGGACTACCATTAAGGGTTCTGTAATGCATACAGAAAATGACCTAAAGTCTCCTACTTCTTACCAACATCCCAATCATAAACCTCATTATTCATATGCAAATACAAGGTTAAAAAGATCAAGTTATTGTACCTTAGTTTCCATGTTTGATGTTGATCCTTTAACATTTGGTAATTCCTTGACTGCAAATATACTCCCAATGCTGACCTGCATCCATAAAAATACAAACAAAGAACTCCACATGCATATGATCTATGAACTAATGGGTTAGAGATTTTATCAAAATATAATCAAATTTAAACATTGCAAACCTCATATGGCAGGACGGGAAAAGTACTTCTTTTTATTAATCTCACAAGAGTAACCTTACAATAGTGAGATCGGCCACTACTCCTTGAATCTAGTCTTGGGCTCCTCTTCAACTGTGTTCCAACTGCTTTTGTATATGCTTCTCTTGACACACTAGTTGCAAAAGGTTGGGACAAAGGGAATGTGAAATCGGGTAGAGTTTCTTTACAATTATTTTCCTCTTCCTAAATGGGACCCCTACCCCTTCTTTTATAGGCTAGAAAGGGATAGGTATTTGGTCGAGTGACCAGCTATGGGCAGTCAAACGGTTTAGGTAACTTACCCAAAATTGTGAGTTATGTCTGCAACTTTCCATTTTTCGTTCTTTTGTAGGTATACGCGGGTTGTAGTGGGTCAGCTAGCGTATACACGCATTCAGTGGTGGAGCAGGGCACGTGTGCCTTTAAAAAGGGTAATTTAAGAAGATTTTTTCAGTAGTGGCTTGGAAAAAGATGTAAAATGAGATGGTTTGATGTCAGGTAAGCATATCTGGTGCAAATTAGGGTTATAACAGTTCTCTACAAATTTCACACAACTTTGGTTGTCACACTAGATACAATTTGCCTCTAACTCAAGATCAAACATGTTGATTAAGGTTGGTTTTCATTGATATCAACCCTTGAAGAAAGTCCAGTAGTGAATTCTAGTAGCACAAAGGTTTGCGTAATGGACCCAAGGTTGTTTCATGTATAATGGTATGATTTTTAATATATTTTAGGGTAAGACTATTCTATATGGATAGTACATGTCATTATATTTTTGGTGGTATGTGGAACACCACATATCTTCTCACGGTTAGAGAGTTATGGCCATGTGAACTTGGAGAACCCAGGTTTGGGTAATGGACCCAAGTTTATTTGATGGATAACGGTATGAGTATTAGTATATTTGAAGGTAATAATATTCTATATGAATAGTACATGTCATGTCATTTATGGTGGTATGTTTAACGTCACATAACTCCTCGCATTTTAAGATTTATGGCCTTACGAAGTTGGAGGACCCTCATGTGTTGGCTAGAAGCCCCAAAAGGTCAAAGTAGTCAAAGTGGTTTAAGAGATTTTAGAAGGTAAGTAATAAAGTGAAGTGATGAGTGTACTATAATTCAAATTTAATAAAAAATAAATTATTTAAATAATAAATTTAATGGAGAAATTAGAAGTGGGTTAACCCTAAAATAAAGAATGTGGGAAAAGTGACCTAGAAGATGCTTCTAGGGAAGCTACTTGGAGAGTATAAATAAGAGGCAAGGCTCTCTCATTTTAATCAAAATTGATAATATTTAATATCTATAGGTGACTGAGTTAACCAAAGGATATATAAGTTGAATTTCATAGGGAAGGTGAAGAAAAGAGGGTCGGAATTCAAGGGAGGATAAAAAAAATTATGATGTTTTTTAAGGTATGTTATTTATAGGTCATCTCACCATTTATCAATAAAAAAAATTATAGAATGATTCAGACCATGATATCGATAGGCCATTGAGGAAACATATCCAAGTATCTTTGGTAAAAAAATCATCTTGTGGGTCATTGTACTTTTGGAGTTATACTCCGTGGAAAATAGGGTTTGTGGCTAGTCCTGAAACTAGTCTAAAACAGGTGTTTCGGGTAAAAACATCATAACTTCTTCATAACAAATCCAAATTTAGTAAGACAAAATGTGTTGGTTATAGTACATTTTTCAGTATGTTATGTAACATTTTCAGATCAATTCAAAAAAAAATCCGTGCGGGGCATGCTCTACAAGGTCGCTCTCTAGAATAAGCTAGAATTCAGCAAGGTATGTCATTTTTGCTATAACTCCTTTTCTAAGAGGTTCCAAGTAGTGACACCTGGAGGAATTACATAAAACACACTGAAGAACATTTTGTATCATTTTTAGATATTTATTCATTACAGGTACATAGTTATTATTATTTCAAGTTAAAGTTGTCGACTAATCCAAAACTAGTCATGTGAGACTAAAGAAAAGTTTGATGAAAATGTTAGTCTCACGTTGTTACAGTTAAGGAATGTTTGCAGGTATGTGATCATATACACCAAGTATATTATAGAGTTACAAATCATATTTGGATGATGATATTGATGAGGGCTTTTGGTTGAGGTACATGTTGGGTACATGGTTGAGACAAGTAGTTGATGAGTTGGCACATACATGAGGTGTATNGTACATATTGATGAGTCATGGTTGATGAGTAGTTAACACGTGATTGGTACATACTCATTACATGGTTGTATGCACTTTTTTATGGTACAGTTTGATTACAGGTTGTTTGGTACAGGTTGGTGCATGGTTTATGCACTTGTTTATGGTACAGGTTGAGGTACAGGTTGATGCATGGTTGATGCATGATTCAGTTTTATTCATACATGTTTACAACGGTATATATCACAGTGATAGTGTGACCGTGGTTCCATCATTCTACTTATACTTCAGGGCGGTTGGACGGGGCAAGGACAGGTGGTTGTAGCCACCTTTTGGTTGTAGCCGAAGAACATAGGGGATTGTAGCATCCTTCTAGTTGTAGCCAGAGAATTGGGGAGTTTTAGCTTCCCTCAGGTTGTATCCTGATAAACTAGGGGGTTGGAGCCTCCTTCCAGTTGCAACTGGAAAACAAAGGAATTTGGTGCTTCCAATGAATGTAATTCTTCAAGACATATAAGAAAAAGCATTTTTTGGTTTTTCTCCCACTTTGGGTTTCCACGTAAAACACTGGTGTACTGTGTATGTGTATATTGTTCATTTGTTCATTTCTCATTATTGGATGATAATTCTACATTGACATAACACTTGGATTATTTGGTTAAAAATGATTAAATTGCTCTATTACCGATTCACCCCCCCTCTCAGTAATCCAACAATTAGTATCAGAGTAGGTTCCTTTAGAAATCAGTTTAACCACTGAAAGGTAGATCATGGAGAACAACAACTTGTATAAAAATGGAATACCGTAGTTTGATGGACAGAAGTATGCTTTTTGGATCATAAGGATGAAGACATATATATAGGCACAGGGATTTAAAATTTGGAAATCAATTGTAGATGGATACACAGCACCAGTAGTTCCACCAACAAATGACAAAGCAGTAAAACTCGGTCAGAATAATTCCAAAGCCACAAATGCACTTTTGAATTGTCTCAGTGAAACGGTATTCACCAAAGTTGCACATTTTAAATCCGCTAAAGAGATTTGGGACAAGCTTCAAAATATTTATGAAAGAGATTCAAAAGTCAAAATAGTGAAGCTTCAAACTTACAGAGGTTAGTTCGAACAACTAAAGATGAAGGAAGATGAGAATATTGCAGCCTACTTCTTACAAGTTGATGAAATGGTGAATGCAATCATAGGATTTGGAGAAGAAATTGAAGAATATGTAATTGTTCAAAAGGTACTAAGATCTCTTCCTATGAGATTTGACTCTAAGATATCATCACTAGAAGACAGATCGGATCTAAACTCAATAAGCATGGACAAAATGTATGGAATATTCACAACATATGAAATGAGAACTGAACAGAAAAATCCAAATGTAAAAGAAGCATCCTTCAAAGCATCCAAAAGATCAAAGCAAAAGAAAAAACAGCAAGAAGAACATAGCAGTAATAGTGATGTCTCGAAAGATGATGAAGAAGTGGCCAATTTCGTCAAATGAGTGAACAAGGGAATCGATGGTAGGTATAGAGGTAAGTTTCCTTTAATTTGTTTTAATTGTGATGGTATTGGTCATTTTGATAACAAATGTCCTCATAAGAAAAAGAGAAATGATGAAGGTTACTCAAAAGGAAAACAAACATATAAAGGCAAAAGAACTACAAAGAAAGTTTTCAAGAAAAGCTTATGTACCAAAGAATAAATATCATCATCAGATGAAGATTAACTCAATGATAGTGAGACATCAAGAGTTATATTCATGGCAGTAGAAGAATCTGATAAAGAAGACTCCAAAGAAGAATATGAAGAAGCCAAATAAGAATATGAAGAAGTCGAAGAAGAAATTGAAGAGGCAGAAGTTGACTACCAAGAAGAATTAATGTGTTCCATAGAACTAGACAAGAAAGAAAACACTCAAGAACTAGAACAAATGGTCACAAAATTGAAGGTTCAAATAGAAGAAGATAATAGAATTGAAGAAGCACACAAAGAACAACTATAAGAAAAGGACAGGATCACTGGAAATTTGGAAGCAGAGATTGTCACATTAAGAAAGGATATTCAAAAGAAAAATATATAGAATAGCTGAAAAGTTTTGGATGACATTATCAGCAGTCAAAAATATCATCTTGGCAAGACTGGACTTGGATACAATCAAACAGAAAATCAATCAAGCTCCAAAACAACAGAGCAAGAAACATATCCAAAAATCTATGTAAAAACAATCAAAGGGGATAGGAAGATATACAAGGAAGATTACAGGGACACTCCTCCATCGAGAAGATTCAGATTTCATAATCAACAACCGACAGATAGGCCTCAAGAAGAAGAAGGATTCATAAGAGAACCTCCTTTCAGAAGATCTTCAACTCCCAGGTATCAAACTATATTTTTTGGTTTATGTTATGCATGTAATAATTTTGTACATAAATATGTTAATTGCAGAGCTAACAACAGGAACAAAAACAACTTTGAAATTCATACACAAAGGGGTTATCCAAGAAGGCCTAGTGAAACACGGAGAATAAGTTACAACAGGTTTGACTCCTTCACCACTGAAGTGGAATGTTACAAATGTAACAATTTTGGACACATGGCCAAAGATTGTAGAATGACATTCCCTCCTAGAGAACCGCAACAGAATAACAATAGTCACAAATAGGAACCTCAGAAAAGGACATGGATAAGAAAGCAGGATCAATATAGCAATGAAGAATGCACACTCGCTCTACAAGCTAAGCATAATAAACGTGGTTGGTATGTTGACAATGGGTGTTCAAAACACATGACAGGTGTTAGAGACAGGTTTCTTACATTACAAAAGGAAAGAGATGGATCAGTCTCCTTCGGAAATGATGATTCAACCAAAATCATTGAAAAAGGAACAGTTCGAATTGGGAACAAGAATACAAAGGCAAAAATGTTATACTAGTAGAAGATATGAAACATAATCTTCTAATTGTGATTCAAATGTGTGACCAAGGTCATAAAGTTACTTTTGATTCACAAAAGTGTGAGATAAGAAAAGAAGGTTCAGGAAAATTGATTGCTACAATTGCGAGAACTTCAAGCAACATATATGTGTTAAGGGAAATTGGAAATGAAAAGTGTTGTCTAGACAAGGAAGATAAAAGTTGTCTATGGCACAGAAGAATGGGTCACATACATTTTGATAACCTTTTCAAAGTCAGCAAAAGAGAAGGAGTCAGAGAAATTCTCCAGATCACGAAACCAACCAACACTTTATGCAAGCATTGTCAACAAGGAAAGCAAACAAAGACCAGGTTCAAATCAAAGCAATATTCAACGACAAGACCATTGGAAATTGTGCATACTGATCTAGTTGGACCAACTACAACAAAGGGTTTAAAATGTGAGAAATACTTTATGTTATTAGTTGATGATTATACAAGAATGATTGCAGTTTGTTTTCTCAAGAATAAGTTGGAAGCTTTTGAAAACTTCAAGATCTACAAGGAAATGGTTGAAAATGAAATGGATTCAAAAATCAAATGCTTGAGATCTGATAATGGAAGAGAGTTCACTTCAAAGGAATTTATGGACTACTGCAACAGTCATGGAATAAAAAGGAAATTCTTCGTTATTGGGACACCTCAACAGAATGGAGTTGTTGAAAGAAAGAACAGGACAGTACAGGAAATGGCTCGAACAATGCGAATGGATTCCAAATTGACAGATATATTTTGGACACAGACAGTACATACAGCAGTTCACATTCATAACAGAGTAATGCCCAGAAACAACACTAACAAAAATTCCTACAAGCTATGGAAAGAAAGACCAGCAAATGTGAAGCACTTCGGAGTTTTTGGAAGCAAATGCTACATCAAAAGAGAAGATGGAAAAATAGGAAAGTTTGACTCTCGTGTGGACAAAGGAGTACTTGTTGGTTACTCAAGTACAAGAAAATCATACAAGTGTTACAATCTGATATTGAACAAATTTGTAGAAAGCATCAACGTAACAATTGATGAAATAGGCAGACCATAATCAAAGGAAGAAGAAATTTTATCAATGGAACAACTTTTCAAAGAAGAAGCAGAAGATGAAAAGGAAGTAGAATAGGAAGATGAAGAGAATATGACAGAAGAAGAAGAGAAAGTTGAGCAAGTGCCTCCAAAGACACCTAGAAGATGAGTACAAAAGAATCATACTTCAGATCAAATTATCGGAAACAAAGACCCAAGAGTTGAGACTAGAAGAAGAACTCGTTCACCAGAACAAACACACCTAGCACTCACATCTACGATTGAACCAACCTATTTTGAAGAGGCCAGTAAGGATGAATTTTGGAACAAGGCCATGGATGAAGAATTGGATCAAATAGAGAAAAATGACACTTGGAAATTAGTTCCAATACCAAAAGATAAGAATGTGATCAGCACAAAGTGGGTATACAGAAATAAATTGAATGAAGATGGACAGGTTACAAGGAACAATGCTAGATTGTTATGTAAAGGATATGCACAGGTTGAAGGAGTCGACTTTGAAGACACATTTGCCCCAGTTGCTAGAATGGAAGCAATCTGATTTCTTTTATCTTATGCATGCTCCAAAAATATTAAAGTGTATTAGATGGACGTAAAATCAACATGGTACTCTAGACTGGATAAATATCTACAGCGGGAAAGGTTCAAAAAAGGAAGTGCAGACATCAACCTCTACATCAAGGTAAGTTAAGGTAATATTTTATTAATTGAATTTTATGTTGATGATATTATTTTTGGAAGTGATGATGACAGGTGAAGCCAAAAATTTACAAAGGATATGCATAATGAATTTGAAATGCCATTACTTGGAGAACTATCCTTCTTTCTGGGACTTCAGATACGTCAAAGTAACCAAGGAATTTTTATTTCTCAAACCAAGTATATCATATAAATGCTAAAGAGGTTTGAAATGGAAGATTGCAAACCAGTTATCACTCCCATGCAAACCAATTGAAAGTTAATAAATGATGATGATTCAAACTCTACATATCAGAGAAAATACAGATCAATGATTGGTAGCTTACTATATTTGACAACATCCAGACTAGATGTAATGCAGGCAGATGGACAGGTGGCACAATTTCAAGCAACACCAAAGGAATCACATGTATTAGTAGTGAAGAGAATTTTTAGATATCTCAAAGGAACAGAAGAGTTTGGATTATGGTATCCAAAAGGAAAGGATCTATCTCTTATTGCCTACATANATTGGGCAGGTTGTATTGATGACCGACGAAGCACTAGTGGAGCAGCATTCTACTTGGGTGAGTGTTTAGTATCATGGATAAGAAAGATACATTCATCAGTATCTCTATCTATAGCCGACGTAGAGTATATTGCAGCAGCAGCATGTTGTACACATGTTCTTTGGATGAAAGAAACTTTGACAGATATATAAGTTGAGTATGATGATCCCATTCCAATCTATTGTGATAATACAAGTGCCATCAGTATCTCAAAGAACCTAGTGATGCACTCCAAGATGAAGCACATTCCAATCAAGTGTCACTTTCTACGGGAACAGGTTGCAGAAAAGAACATCAAAGTTGAGTATGTGGGCACAAAAGAACAAGTGGAAGACATAGTTACAAAACCACTTCCATGGGAAGCCTTTGAGTATCTTTGCCAGAGACTCGGAGTTATTTCTACACCAAAATGAATGCTTTTGAATGCTTATCTTATATGTCTTAGATGTACATGAGGAAGCACCATAAAGAGGACAGTTCAATCAGGGGGGGAAACCCTAGATAGAAAGATACATTTTCCATTGATGACAAAGGGGGAGAGATTCATCAGATGCAGAGGACAGAGTCATGGTTCCAAAGGGGAGAAACGGTCACAAAGATGGAGAGGACCGAGGCATGTTTCCAAGGGGAGCATGAGTGAAATAATTTCAGTATTGCATCAGAGTGTTTCCATCAATTCCAAAGGGGGAGATGTTTTATTAAGGTTGGTTTTCATTGATGTCAACCCTTGAAGAAAGTCCGGTAGTGAATTCTGGTAGCACAAAGGTTTGGGTAACAAACCCAAGGTTGTTTCATGTATAATGGTATGAGTTTTAATATATTTGAAGGTAATACTATTCTAGATGGATAGTACATGTCATTCTATTTATAGTGGTATGTGGAACGTCACATAACTCCTCACAGTTAGAGAGTTATGGCCATGTGAAGTTGGAGAACTCGGGTTTGGGTAATGGACCCAAGTTTGTTTGATGGATAACAGTATGAGTTTTGATATATTTGAAGGTAATAATAATCTATATGGATATTACATGTCATTTCATTTCTGTTGGTATGTGTAACGTCACATAACTCCTCACAGTTTGAGAGTTATGGTCTTACAAAGTTGGAGGACCCTCATATGTTGGCTTGAAGCCCCAAAAAGTCAAAGTAGTCAAAGTGGTTTAAGAGATTTTAGAAGGTAAATAATAAAGTGAAGTGATGAGTGTACTATAATTCAAAGTTAATAAAAAATAAATTATTTAAATAATAAAGTTAATGGAGAAATTAGAAGTGGGTTAACCCTAAAATAAGGAATGTGGGAAAAGTGACCTAGAAGATGTCTCTAAGGAAGCTACTTGGAGAGTATAAATAAGAGGCAAGGCTCTCTCACTTTAATCACACTTGAGAATATTGAATATATATAGGTGATTGAGGTAACCAAAGGATATCTAAGCCAAATTTCATAGGGAAGGTGAAGAAAAGAGGGTCAGAATTCAAGGGAGGATAAATTCTTTTGATGATGCTTTCTAAGGTATGTTATTTACAGGTCATCTCACCATTTTCACAATAACATTTTTATAGAATGATTCATACCGTGAGATTGATAGGCCTTTGAGTAAACATATCCAAGTATCTGTGATAAAAAATTCAGCTTGTGTTTCATTGTATTTTTGGAGTTACACTCTGTGGAAAATAGGGTTTGTGGCTAGTCCTGAAACTAGTCTAAAACATGTGTTTCGAGTAAAAATATCATAACTTCTTCATAACAGATCCAAATTTAGTAAGACAAAATGTGTGGGTTCTAGTATAGTATTTAGTTTGTTTTGTAACATTTTCAGATCGATTCAATAAATATTATGTGCGGGAAACGCTCTACAAGGTCGCTCTCTAGAATAAGCCAGAATTCAACAAGGTATGTCATTTTTTCTATATCTCATTTTCTGAGAGGTTTCAAGTAGTGACACCTGGAGGAATTGCATAAAACACATTGAAGAATATTGTGTATCAGTTTCATATATTTATTAATTACAAGTACATAGTTATGATTATTTCAAGTTAGGGTTGTTGACTAATCCAAAACTAGTCATGTGAGACTAAAAAAAATTTTGATGAAAATGCTAGTCTCTTGTTGTTAAATTTAAGGAAGGTTTGCAGTTATGTGATCATATACACCAGGTATATTACAGAGTTACAAATCATATTTGGATGATTATATTGATGAGGGTTTTTGGTTGAGGTACATGTTGAGTACATGGTTGAGACAAGTAGTTGATGAGTTGGCACATACATGATGTGTATAGTTGATGATGTTGGTACATATTTATGAGTCATAGTTGATGAGTAGTTGACACATGATTGGTACATACTCGATACATGGTTGGATGCACTTCTTTATGGTACAGGTTGATTACAGTTTGTTTGGTACAGGTTGGTGCATGGTTGATGCACTTGTTTATGGTACATGTTGATTACAGGTTGTTTGGTGCAGGTTGGTGCATGGTTGATGCACTTGTTTATGGTACAGGTTGAGGTACAAGTTGATGCATGGTTGATGCATGATTCAGGTTTATTGGTATAGGTTTATAGTGGTATATGTCAAAGTGATAATGTGAAAGTGGTTCCATCATTATACTTATACTTCAGGGTGGTTGGACGAGGCAAGGAAAGGTGGTTGTAGCCGGAAAACATAGGGGGTTGTAGAATCCTTCTGGTTGTAGCCAGAGAATTGGGGATTTGGAGCTTCCCTCAAGTTGTAGCCTGAGAAACTAGGGAGTTGGAGCCTCCTTTCAATTGCAGCTGGAAAACAAAGGAAGTTGGTGCTTCCAATGAATGTAATTCTTCAAGACATATAAGAAAAATCATTCCGTTGCTTTTCTCTCGCTTTGGATTTCCACGTAAAACATTGGTGTACTATGTATGTGTATGATTGTTCATTTTTTCATTGCTCATTATTGTATGATAATTCTGCATTGACATAACACTTGGATTATTTGGTTAAAAAAGATTAAATTTCTCTATTATTGATTCACCCCCCTCTCAGTAATCCAACAAAACAGTCCTGCAAGCAGCTTCTGAAGCCACCGACTCTCTCTGAGATCAAGCTCACTCTGAGTCTCCATGCTCCCTCTGAAGCTTGACTCCCTCTAAGTCTATATAATCTTTTGAGCCATCTTCTCCCTCTGCATGTGATGATCTCCTCTAGAGTCTAATCTCCTATGAATGGTCCAGGGGAGGATGCTCCTCCCTACTGGATCGTGATGGTTGACTTCCTCTAAAAATCTAGCTCCTTCTGAACTGGTACTTGGTGGGGCCGCCCGCCTCACCATTGGTGGCTTAATCAATGCTAGTCTCTAGCAAAGTGTCATGGAACCATGCTAGTCTCTTCCTAGTTACTACAACGATTCTGGGTAGTCCCTTCTTGCTCTACTAACTCTTCATGATGATCTGAAGAGTGATCAACTACACTAGAGGAATTTCTTCGGTCATATTTGGAGCCTTTTGTTGCTTACAATCAACCTCCATATGAGATACTTTGTATCTCGCAAAAGTACCCTTCTTTCCAAAAGGTTTAAACTTCGTCCTCTTTTTCTCTGTTACATGGATGTATACGGTCGTGTATACAACTTCTTATCTGGATAGTCTGCTCCATGTCTCAAACTAGAGACCATCTAATATGTTGCCTCTTGCAACCGTCACTATAACTTCCCTCATAGTTATCACCTATGACCTTCTTGGAACAATACCAACAACAAGGGAAAACAATAGACAAGAATAATACTCTTATGATAATAAAAAAAATAACGAGAACAATCGTCACAGTAGCTCCTTCTCAAAGCTATCACTTGTGACCTACCTGGAACAAGAGACAAAATAAAAATGCAATAATAAGAAATAGAGACAACACTCTTCCACTGTTATGACCAATCATTCCTCCATGGTAACTTGCTCGAGACAAGAGAAACAAGAGAAAAAGTATTTCCAATATAATAGCATTTTCATAGGAACATATCTATGTTAACAAGAATAAAAGACAATTTCAGGGTAATCATCATATCATTACCAAGGTGATCTGCCTAGAAGCAAAACAAGAAGTATCTCCTAGAGGAGATGTTAGTTCATCTTGCAAACAAGTACAATAAGAATTTATATTAATAGTACTCACATGCTACCAAGTATTCATTGTATCTATCAGTAATAAAACATTTCAAAGATTGTTGTCGCAACTATAGTGTTTACTTGTAATGTAGCAATTATCAAACTTGATATGTGCAAATTGGAAACTTATCAATTTAATCAATCAACCCTGGAACCTGGAGTCTTATCTTTACGAAAGAGTGTTGTTTATTTTCTTCCTAGTCTCCTTCACTCAAGATAACAAGTATTCTCTCCAACCTGACCCATGTACTAAGACAATATGCTTTCTTGGTAGAAATCTGAGTTAGGGAATATAATGCAAATAAAATATAAAAACTCGATCTTAATCAATATAATTTTTTGACCAAGGTCAGCTTGTAACTTTAACTTTGACCAGAGGTTTGACTTCAACATATCAAAATACATCTAGATGTTCATAAGATCACAATAATGCCAAAATAGCTAGAGGCATATCAACACAATCAAACCTGGAGTGTGTTGTTCCTCTAAATGTGCTAGATCTAAGATCCCTCTGTATCTACTATTATTGCTTGGACAAAAAGATCCCTTCTCCTGTAAATATCCTCAAGATAGTGATACAGTTTAAACATATACAAGTACATACCTTTGGCAGGCAGTGGCACCATCCGGCAGTAGTGGCAAGTAATGACAAACCCAAAAATTTCAAAGTGTTTCAACTTGCAATCTGAAAATAGTTGGAAATGCACTAGGGTCGAGCGCACTAGGACAACCAAAAATTATGCCAACTCTTCACTGAAATTGCCTGAAAAATTTGGGTTAGGTTTTTGTTTGCTACAAAACCAAAAACCCTAACTGTCGAAAGAATGGATAGTGAGTTTATCTAGGGAAAGAATAATTCCAGCATCCTTTTAACGAGTTGCTCACTGAGTTATCAGAAAATTCATTGGACTAGAGGAACTGCAACTGGAGTTGCAACTGGCACTGCAATTGGTGTTGCAATTGACACTACAACTAGCACGAAGCAATTGGCACTGCAACTATGACTGGTACTGCAACTGTAAATTCAGAATATTGTAGATCTGATCCGAGGAAAAGATGTGCCCTCCTTAGGCGACCTTCATAGTGGGTTCAATGAGTGCTCAACGAGCTTGACAATGGTGGAACTAAGGATCTTCCTTCCAACGATTAGACTATTATGAAGGAAACCAACTCTGATTCCATATTAAAATTTAGGTATGCTCGTTTAACCATAGACAATGTCACATCATTGTTACCCAACCATAATCATTCGCTATGCCACCCCCGAGAACACTAACATTTTCTTAGATAGAATGATTATGGCAAGTCCACACTAGAACCAACAAATAAACCCTAACCAAAAACATCATTGTTGCAGCAGTAGCACAATACCAAGAGAAAGTACCTCTACTAATAGAAGCGTACCTTTACCAAGAGAAGCACACAAGAGAGATACCAGAAAGAATGATATTACACCACGGAAACTGTTGCACCACCCTCTCCAGACTTGCAACTCCTTATGTTGCAACTGCAGTTGATGCTTCTCAGACTTATGCCCTCCTTCTACTGAGTGAGAGTCTATACAAATGAGGAGCGCCTAGCCTCTATTTATACTAGTCTTCCAAGGTGTCTTTTCATGTGGGGTCAACCTCACTTTTTGGAGACTTTTAATACTTTATTATTATTCTCTTTGGGTCAACTTCTCTTCTAGGGTTTTCACACATCTATTTAATAGTTCTCTTACTTCCAGAATATTTTATTTTAAGTACAAAGGTTACACTTGGAAGTTAATACCTCCTGTAGCTATCAAAAAATCAATAGAAACTTGACTCCCTCTGAGTCTTCACATCCCCTCGAGCCATCTACTCCATGTCCATTGTCCTTTGCATGGTCCTGGGAGGCTGCTCCTCCCTCCTAGATCCTAAGGGTTTACTCTCTCTGAACTTTGGCTCCCTCTAATCATGTACAATTGGTGGGGTTACCTATCTCACCACTCATGGAGCCACCTACTCCTCCTCATCTGTCTCTCTGCTCCTACTAGTCACAACACTAATAGGCTGGCCCTTAGCCTATATAGGTTTCCCTCCATAAATCCAAGAACCATTGTTGATCTAAAGCTAGACCTTTTAGGAACAAGCAGTACATGTCCATCTCGAAATAATACATGATATCCCTTCCTCTCAATCTTTGATATTGAGAGTACACTCCTCCTGATTTATAGTAGCCACAACACATTCGGCACCCTCAGTATCTCTCATGAATCCAATCAAAACGATACAGTATTGGATTCTCGTACTGAATGCTTGGATCCCATACCAATCACCACACATAATTCTGAGTCAGTCTCTATGAGAGTGTCAAACAACTCTCTAGCACTTGTCCTATGGAAAGATGCTACATTATACACCAACCATCTCTCCTTGTTGGAAACAATACCTGAAAGGGCGAAGACCAACAATATCTCCCTATGGAACTTGTTTGCAACCTCATCAACCTCTGTTATTGATGCATGTTGCCTTCTTCCTCTTCCCCTCTAGTGTGGACATTGTGAAGCATAGTACCCAAAATCATGACACTCAAAACATCTGATATTACTAAGATCCTTCTTTTGTCTCAGTTATAGAGATGTCTCCCTCTTAGGAGAATCCCTTCTCCCTAGCGGACCTCTTCTATTTGGAGAACCCCTTCTTCATTTCCTAGTGTGGGTTGCAAGGGCCTAGTTCTCAGCATTGTTACTCTTTACCACACCATCCATATCATATATGGATACTAACTAGGTATCCTCCTAGATTCAATTTTTCCATAGTCTCTCAAAGTCTGGCAATTTGTCTCATGTAGAGATCCCCTGCACAAATGGCTCCCAGGTGTTAAAATAGTGTAATTGCGAAGAGCATTCTTATTATTATTGGATTAATCCCCATTGTGGATTAATCATGTCGGTAATTGTATAAGGACCAAATCCCCTTTTGTGGATTGGCCATCAGACAATTACAAAGGGCTGAATAAGAAGTCGGCCCCAACAGTTATTATGGAAGACCCAGAATTAATTAAAAGTGGGTTTACCCACCCAGAGTGAGAGGTCGGCCCTGCTAGTTGTGACCTTTCACACGTGCTAGTCTTGTATAAATAAGAGGCTAGCGCCTCACTTCAAACACACAACTCACTTGCTCATTATCTTATGAGGCAAGCTGCAATTACCATTTGG
>JASDQU010735274.1:0-25379 GCA_032191745.1 Picea mariana
GTGTTCCGGGTAAAACAGTCATAACTTTTTCATACAGACTCCAAATGCAGTGGGACCACTTGCATTGGAAATATTACGGAATTTAGTGTCTGGTGTGCGAGATTTAGAATCAGATGTTAAATATTGAGCGCGGGGCATGCTGTACAAGTCGGGTCTTCTGAACAGACCAGAATTGAATAAAGTTTCATTATCTCTCATATATTCTTGGGTGGAAGGAAGGGGCAAGGATAGAGAGTTCATATATCTCTTGATATTGGAGGATTGTATCTTCCTATTGGAGGTTTATCCCTCCCTTTACATTTTGGAAGCTGTAGCTACCTTTGGAAGTCATTACTTCCCTTGAACAAAAAGTATTGATTATTTCTCATATATTGTGCATGGTATATTGTGGTGTATTGGTGTAACTCTTATAATATTGTTCATTGATCATTGGATATAATTGAATGGTTTAAGTATAAGTTGAAAAATGTTTTAAATTGTACTTGATACTGATTCACCCCCCTCTCAGTATCAACACCATTGACACACTTTCATTGTGAGATATACTGCTATAAACGTGTACCAATCAACCTACACCAAAAAAATTGTACCAATAACCTGAACCATGCATCAACCATGCATCAACCTGTACCATAAAAAAGTGCATCAACCATGCACCATCCTATACCAAACAACCTGTAATCAACCTGTACCATAAACACGTGCATCAACCATGCACCAACCTGTACCACAACCTGTACCATGAATAAGTGCATCAACCATGCACCAAACCTGTATGAATAACCTGTCACAACAACCTATCACAGCAACTTGTCTCATCAATATTATCAAGAAAATCATATCTACTCACCAAGATCAATCACCAAGACAAATCTCAAATATGTGCATCAACCAATCATAACACAACAACTCATAATCATCACCAAGATCAACATGTGCTTCTAATAATATACCAATACAAGTATGCTACATCATCCATAAACCATGTGTCAACAATTCTACTAACAAGTTCCTCCAACCATGTACCAAGTATGTACCAATCATGTATCAACTACTCATCAACTATGACTCATCAATATGTACCAACATCATCAACTATACACCTCATGTATGTGCCACCTCATCAACTACTTGTCTCAACCATGTACCCAACATGTACCTCAACCAAAATCCCTCATCAATTTCATCACCCAAATCTGATTTGTAACTCTCTAGTAGACCCAGTGTATATGATCACATACCTGCAAACCTTCCTTAACTTTAACAATAAGAGACTAGCATTTTAATCAAAATTTACTTTAGTCTCACATGACTAGTTTTGGATTAGTCAACAACCCTACCTTAAAATAATCATAACTATGTACCTATAATGAATAAAGATATGAAAATAATACACAATGTTATTCATTGTGTTTTATGAAATTCCTCCAGGTTTCACTACTTGGAACCTCTCAGAAAAGGAGTTATAACAAAAATGGCATACCTTGTTGAATTTTGCCTTATTCTAGAGAGAGAAATTGTAGAGCATGCCCTGCACAAAATATTTGTTGTATGGATATGATAATTTTACACAAAATACCAAATACTGTGCTCTAACAAACACATTTTGTCTTACTAAATTTGGATCTGTTATGAAGTAGTTATGACATTTTTACTCGAAACACCTGTTTTAGACTAGTTTCAGGACTAGCCACAAACCCGATTTTCCACGGAGTGTAACTCCAAAAATAAAACGACCCACAAGATGAAATTCTTCCCATAGCTACTGGGATATGTTTCCTCAATGGACTCCCAATTTCACTTTCTGAATCATTCTAGAATTTTTTTTATTGCGAAAACAGTGAAATGACCTGTAAATAACATACCTTAGAAAGTATCATCAAAATAATTTATCCTCCCTTGAATTTCGGCCTTCTTCACTTCATATTCCCTCTAAAATATAGCTTAGATATCCTTTGGTTACCTCAGTCACCTATAGATATTCAATATGCTCAAGTGTGTTTCAAATGAGAGAGCCTTTCCTCTTATTTATACTCTCCAAACAACTTTCTTAGAAGCATATTCTAGGCCACTTTGTTCAGATAGCCACTTTGTCCACATAGTCACCTATGTCCAAATTTGCCCAATTTGACACTAACCCATTTTCCTCATTTTAGGGTTAACCATCTTATAACCACTTTCCATAATTATAAATTTCTCCATTTACTTTATTATTTAAATAATCCTCCTTGACTTTGTCACTTCACTTTATTATTTAAATAATCCTCTTTGATTTTGTCACTTCACTTTATTATTTAAATAATCCTCTTTGACTTTGTCACTTAACTTTATTATTTAAATAATCTTCTTTGACTTTGTCACTTCACTTTATTATTTAAACAATTTCTTCTTTTCAAGCACTTTGACTTCTTTGACCTTTTGGGGCTTCAAGGAAATCATATGAGGGTCCTTCAACTTCGTAAGGACATAATTCTCAAACCATGAGGAGTTATGTGACGTTCCACATACCACTGGAAATGGCATGACATGTACTATCCATTTAGAATAGTCTTACTTGAAAATATATCAAAACTCATACCATTATATATCAATAAAAGTTGGGTCCATTACCCAAACCTTTGTGCTATCGAAATTCGCTACCGAACTTTATTCAAGGGTTGACATCAATGAAAACCAACCTAATTAATAAAAAATATCCTCCTTTGGCATTGGTGGAAACATTCTGATGCAATACTGAAATCATATCACTCATGCTCCCCTTGGAACCATTCCTGCATCTTTGTGACCAACGCTCCCCCTGGAACCATGTCTCTATCCTCTACATCTAATAAATCTCTCCCCCTTTGTCATCAATGGAAGAGGTATATTTCTAGTCGGGGCTGCTCCCCCTAACTGACTTGTCTGATATCCCAACCTGAACTGTCCTCTTTATGGCGCTTCCTCATGTACATCTAATACATATAAGATAAGCATTCAAAAACATTCATTTTGGAGTAGAAATAACTCTGAGTCTCTCGCGAAGGTACTCAAAGGCTTTCCGTGGAAGTGGTTTTGTAAAGATGTATGCCACTTGTTCTTTTGTTCCCACATATTCAACTCTAATGTTCTTTTCTGCCACCTGTTCCCGTAGAAAGTGATACTTGATTGGAATATGCTTCGTATTTGAGTGCATCACCGGGTTCTTTGAGATATTTATGGCACTTGTAATATTACAATAGATTGGAATGGGCTCATCATACTAAACCTGTATATCTGTCAGAGTTTGTTTCATCCATAGAACCTGTGTACACCATGCTGATGTTGCAATATACTCTGGCTCGGTTGTAGATAAAGATACTGATGATTGTTTCTTGCTTATCCATGATACTAAACACTCACTCAACCAAGTAGAATGCTGCTCCACTAGTGCTTCGTCGGTCATCAATGCAACCTGCCCAATATGCATTTGTGTAGGCAATAAGTGATAGATCCTTTCCTTTTGGATACCATAATCCAAACTCTTATGTTCCTTTGAGATATCTGAAAATCATCTTTACTACTAATACATGTGATTCCTTTGGTGTTGCTTGAAATCATGCCACATGTACAACTGTATGCATTACATATGGTCTAGATGTTGTCACATATAATGGGATACCAATCATTGACCTATATTGCCTCTGATCTATAGACTTTGAATCATCATTTTTTCTCAACTTTCAACTGGTTTGCATGGGAGTGATAACTGGTTTGCAATCTTCCATTCCGAACCTCTTTAACATTTCTCTGATATAATTGGTTTGAGAAATAAAAATTCCTTGGTTTCTTTGACATATCTGAAGACCCAGAAAGAAGGATAGTTCTCCAAGTAATGACATTTCAAATTCATTATGCATGTCCTTTGCAAATTTCTCGCTTAACCTATCATCATTACTTCCAAAAATAATATCATCAACATAAACTTCAATTAATAAAATACTATCTTGATTTACCTTGATGTAGAGGTTGTTGTCTACACTTCCTTTTCTAAACCATGCCTGCTGTAGATATTTATGCAGTCTAGAGTACCATGCTCTAGGAGCCTGTTTTAGACCATACAAGGCCTTCTTTAATTTACACACATAATCTACATTCTTTGACAACTGAAATCCTTCTGGTTGTTCAATGTAGACATCTTCTTCAAGTTCCCCATTTAGAAAAGATGATTTTACGTCCATTTGATACACTTTAATATTTTTGGAGCATGCATAAGATAAAAACAATTAGATTGCTTCCATTCTGGCAACTAGAGAAAATGTCTCTTCAAAGTCGATTACTTCAACCTTTGCATATCCTTTACATACCAATCTAGATTTGTTCCTAGTAACCTTTCCAAATTCATTCAATTCATTAATGTATACCCACTTTGTGTCGATCACATTCTTATCCTTTGGTTTTAGAACCAATTCCCAAGTGTCGTTTTTCTCTATTTGATCCAATTCTTCATCCATGGCCTTATTCCAAAATTCATCCTTGGTGGCCTCTTCAAAACAATTTGGTTCAATCATAGATGAGAGTGCTAGGTGTGTTTGTTCTGGTGAACGGATTCTTCTTCTAGTCTCAACTCCTGCATCTTTGTTTCCTATAATCTGATCTGAAGGATGATTCTTCTGTACTCGTCTGCTAGGTGTCTTTGGATGCACTTGTTGAACTTGCTCTTTTTCTTTTGTCGGATCCTCTTCATATTCCCCTTCTACTTCTTTTTCATCTTCTGCTTATTCTTCATAAAGTTGTTCCATTGATTCAATTTCTTCTTCCTTTAATTCTTGTCTACCTGTTTCATTAATTGTTATGTTGATGCTTTCCAAAAATTTGTTTAATATCAGGTTGTAACACTTGTGTGCTTTCCTTGTACTTGAGTAACCAACAAGTACTCCTTTGTCCACATGAGAGTCAAACTTTCCCATTCTACCATATCCTCTTTTGATGTAGCATTTTCTTCCAAAAACTCTGAAGTGCTTCACATTTGCTGGTCTTCCTTTCCATAGCTTGTAGGGAGTTTTGTCAGTGTTGTTTCTGAGCATTAATCTGTTTTGAATGTGAACTTTTGTATGCATTGCATGTGTCCAAACAATATCTGTCAATTTGGAATCCATTAGCATTGTTCGATCCATTTCCTGTGTAATTATCATCCATTATGATAATGTTACTTAGTCTCTGAACTAGTCTCTGAACCAATCTATGAATCCATGCTCTCGTCCACTTTCATATATCTGTCCAAACCTGCTAAGTATTCTTACAAATCCATCTCTCTCCATACTATCCAAGACTCTACTTGCGCAATTTTCCATAATATCGACCCATTTATCACTATACTATCCTGAAGTCTTGATTAATCTATCAAACTGTACTTATGCTAACTGACTGCTCTAGATCTGTCTTCTCAAACTATGCAAGCTGCTCAAAGGATGGTTCTTTGGTCTGTCACAACTATTGCATAGAATCCCTTTGTATAATATTCATATTACCTAGGAGTCTCTAAGACAATGGCTTATAACAATTACTGCTCTGATGTGTATTCATCATCATCTTCATTGGTAGATTCATCATCTCTCTGAGATCTGACTTCTTTATTTCTTTCTATGGATTCTTATTTCACTACAATACCTGAAAGTAAAATCTCTTTAACCTGTTCCTTATTTACTTTTCCTTCTTTTCTTTCATTTATTTTCCAAACCTTTATATATTTGACTTCCTTCTTTTTCTCTGTATATTTTTCTTCATCTCGTTTTATTCCCAATCTTGTGATCTCTAGGACCTAGTATTTTTTCACCTGTTCTTCCTGTTTTCTTATCCATACTTTATTATATCTGATATCAATGTTCTCTTTCATGGAAGTATCGATCATGCTTCTATAATCACAAGCTATGTGTCCATAGCTATGACATTTATAATATTCAATGTTACGTGGGGCCACATAGGAATTTACTGCTTGAACAATTCTTTTATAATCCCTTCAATATGCAACCTTATGTCCAAAGTTAGTACAATAAAAACAATGACCATAAAACAAATTTGCATACCTGGGAGTGAATGATCTTCTTTATGGTGTAGTGCTTTTGAATTTCTGCCTTGACTGATCATGATCATGATTGAAGCTTCTTTGTGGCTTGAAAATGGATGGTCTTCTTGAATATGTATCTTTATTAGTTTTCTCAGATTATGGTTGACCATGATTCCTTCCTTTGAGTACTTCTGCATAACTCTTTCTATTTTCTCCATTCTTCTTTTCTAGCAACATAGATTTCTTCTCTTCACTCTCTATAACTGATGTGAATGTTTCTGTCTCTTCAACGTTCTTGTTGAGATTGATGATTTTGACTCTTAGTGTGATGAATTCTTCTTAAATATTCTCAACCTCTTCTTCTTTCTTCATTATCTGATACTTCATGACCTCTTCTGTTCTCTTTATTTCTTCAAGTTGGATTTTCAATGTAATTATTTCTTCTTCCAGGCTTCTCTCTTCTTGACCAAACTCTTCCTAAAGTTGGTTTAAGTCATTGGTTCTTTCCTTGAGATGATCCATCAATATCTTTTCTCTCTTCTGCTTCTTCCTTTTGTGCTTCTATGTTGGCTTCTAAACATTTCTTTTGATATTCTAGAGTTTCTTTAAATCTCCCGACCTCTTCTAGTTGAGCTCTTAAATTCTTGACGACCTGCTGATCTTTTTCAAAACCTTGAACACTTTCCTTTTTCTTCATCAATTATTTCTTGGATGACTTGTTTTCTTCTCTTTCTTTCTTTAGATATTCAATTGCACTGATCAATTTTTCTCTGTAATCAACTTCTTTTTCTTCATACTCTTCCTCTTTTGAATCTGTCTGACATGATGAGAATCCTTCTTCTCTTTCTGTATCTACATCTTCTTTGGAATTTTTTGAATCTGCGATGGGCGAAGAATATATATCATGTAAATTATTCCAAAGTTATTTGGCTGATGAACATTTACCAACCTTTTCTCTTACCGGATTAGGAAATCCTTCCCATATGAAATCCATTGATATTGTGTTATTCTTCTTCAATTCCTTCTTGGCTGCAGTATTTTCCCTTTTTGAAATATCATATCCTATAAAAACTAATAGCCAAATATAGTGTCCCTGTGCCTGTTAAAATACTTTTGTCCTTCTGCTCCACATATCATACTTAAAACCATTATGACCATTAAACATTGGTACTCCATTCTCAGAATAATCCATGATCTCCTTCCAGTGGTTAAACTGTTTTCTGAAGGAACCGACTCTAATTCCAATAGTTGGATTATTGAGAGGGGGGGTGAATCAATAATAGAGCAATGTAATCCTTTTTCACCATAAAATGCAAGTGTTATATCAATGTAGCATTATCATCCAATAGTTGCAGAGTAAACAAACAATCAACAAATGAGCAATCACACACATACACAATACACCAATGTTTTACATGGAAACCCAAAGCGGGAGAAAACCACATAATGATTTTTCTTATATGTATTTAAGAATTGCATTCATTGGAAGCACCAACTTCCTTTGTTTTCCAGCTGCAACTAAAAGGAGCCTTCAACCCCCTAGTTTCCCAGGCTACAACCTGAGGGAAGCTCCAACTCCCCAATTCTTTGGATACAACCAGAAGGAGGCTACAACCCCCTATGTTCTCTGGCTAAAACTGGAAGGTGGCTACAACTATCTTTCCTTGCCCTGTCCAACCACCCTGACGTATAAGTAGAATGATGGAACCATTGTCACATTATCATTGTGAGATATACAACTGTAAACTTGTACCAATCAACCTGCACCAAACAACCTGTACCAATAACCTGAACCATGCATCAACCTGTACCATAAACAAGTGAATCAACCATGCACCAATGTGTACCAAACAACCTGTAATAAACCTGTACCATAAACAAGTGCATCAACCATGCACCAACATGTAGCTCAACCTGTACCATGAATAAGTTCATCAACCATGCACCAAACCTGTATGAATAACCTATCACAACAACCTGTCCAAACAACCTGTCTCATCAATCTTATCAACAAAATTAGATCTAATCACCAAGATCAATCACCAAGATAACACTCAAAGATTTGCATCAACCAAGCATAACACAACAACTCATAACCATCATCAAGTTCAATATGTGCTTCTAATAATATACCAATACAAGTATGCTACATCATCCATAAACCATGTGTCAACAATTCTACTAACAATTGCCTCCAACCATGTACCAAGTATGTACCAATCATGTATCAACTACTCATCAACTATGACTCATCAAGATGTACCAACATCATCAACTATATACCTCATGTATGTGTCAACTCATCAACTACTTGTCTCAACCAAGTACCCAACATGTAACTCAAACAAAATCCCTCATCAATTTCATCATCCAAATATTATTTGTAACTCTCTAATAGACCTGGTGTATATGATCACATACCTACAAACCTTCCTTAACTTTAACAACAAGAGACTAGCATTTTCATCAAACTTTACTTTAGTCTCACATGACTAGTTTTGGATTAGTCAACAACCCTAACTTGAAATAATCATAACTATGTACCTGCAATGAATAAAGATATGAAAATAGTAAAAAAATTTCTTCAGTGTGTTTTATGCAATTCCTCCAGGTTTCACTACTTGGAACCTCTCAGAAAAGGAGTTATAGAAAAAATGGCATACCTTGTTGAATTCTGGCTTATTCTAGAGAGCGAACTTGTAGAGCGTTCCCTGCACAAAATATTTGTTGTATGGATATGAAACTTTTACATAGAATAATACATACTGTAATATAACCAAATCATTTGGTCTTACTAAATTTGGATCTGTTATGAAGATGTTATGACATTTTTACCCGAAACACTTGTTTTAGACTAGTTTCAGGACTACCCAAAAACCCTATTTTCCATAGAGTGTAACTCCAACAATACAATGACCCACAAGATGAAATTTGTACCAAAAATACTTGGATATTTTTCCTCAATGGCCTCCCAATTGCACGGTCTGAATCACTCTAGAAAATTTTTTATTGTGAAAATGGTAAGATGACTTGTAAATAACATACCTTAGAAAACATCATCAAAAGAATATATCCTCCTTTGAATTTAGACCTTCTTTACTTCACATTCCCTCTGCAATTCGGCTTAGATATCCTCTGTTTACATGATTCACCTGTAGATATTCAATATTCTCAAGTGTGTTTCAAATGAGGGAGCCTTTCTTCTTATTTATACTCTTCAAGTAGCTTCCTTAGAAGCATATTCTAGGCCACTTTGTCCACATAGTCACCTATGTCAACTTTGCCCAATTTACCACTTGTCCATGTATCCAATATCCACTTGACCACTTAATCCATTTTCCTCATTTTAGGTTTAACCTTCTTATAACCACTTTCCATAATTAGAAAGTTCTCCATTTACTTTATTATTTAAATAATCCTCCTTGACTTTGTCACTTCACTTTATTATTTAAATAATCCTCTTGGATTTTGTCACTTCACTTTATTATTTAAATAATCCTCTTTGAATTTGTCACTTCACTTTATTATTTAAATAATTTCTTCTTTTCAAGCACTTTGACTTCTTTTACCTTTTGGGGCTTCAATCCAATCATATGAGGGTCCTTCAACTTCGTAAGGCCATAACTATCAAACCGTGAGGATTTATGTGACATTCCACATACCACCGGAAATGGAATGACATATACTATCCATCTAGAATAGTATTACCTACAAATATATCAAAACACATACCATTATACATCAAACAAACTTGGGTCCATTACCCAAATCTTTGTGCTACCAGAATTCGCTACCGGACTTTCTTCAAGGGTTGACATCAATGACAACCGACCTAATTAATCAACACCTCCTCCATTGAACAATGGCGATTTATTGTTAGAAATTTCCTCTTGTTGATCCATATTTAGGATCTACCTTTCAATTGTTTAGACTATGCTGAAGGCACCTGCTATGATACCAATTGTTGGAATACTGAGAGGGGGGGGTGAATCAATATTACCCCTTTTTTAACAATTAGCAGTTACTTTTTATATTTTATTGATTACCACAATAAATAAACAATGAATTGTATGAAAAATCAATTATATAAATATATTTAACAAGAATTACAAGGTTTTATAAAGAATAGTAGAGGACACCAATCCTTTTTAGAGCACCAAGTCTAGGAGATACAGATCCCCTTCTTCAGGGCACCAACCCTAGGAAGCACCAACTCCCTTGTCTTTAGGGCACCAACCCTAGGAAGCACCAACTCCCCTTTTTTTAGGGAACCAACCCTAGGAAGCACCAACTCCCTTGCCTCCCTTTTTTTTAGGGCAACAAACCTAGGAAGCACCAAATCCCTTAAATTACACTTAAAGGATATGAATCCTTTTGTGCTCCTCCCTTCCACCTTCACTTCATAAGAATCATCAATTCTTATTCTTGGAATCTACTGTTGTTTTGATCTTCTGATCTGGACTAGAGAGACACATCCTTTTCACCATTATTTCTTGTTTATATACTCTTCCAACTAGTGTGAGATATGAAGCATTGTGTCCCTTTGTTTGGACCATCACACCTCTTCATTTTAACATTAAAAATAATCACTATTATTATTCAAACATTATTGTTAATTCTTTAATTCAGTGAGAGTGATTTTCGTAAATTGATCATATATATGGATCGATTTATTTTTACTCTGTAACACCTTGTTTCCCGCAGCTTGTAAATATAACTATATTAGCCAAGAAACTATGGAAAACTCAAAGGTGTGAATGTTTGATTTGATGGACCTTTGTATAAAATGTCGATGAATGTAAATTCTATTATTTTAATAGAAAATGGATACGTGTTGCATGACTGCTGGAAAGGGAATGTGCTAAGAGAGACCAATAATGTTATGAAAGAAATGGTGGAGGTGACCAGGAATGGTTGCGTTAACCTCCACTGAACCATTACTTTGCTGGATTTAATTACTCAGGATCATAACAACCCTCTGACACAGGAATGAATTACAATTAGGATGGTAGGTGGGAAGACCTCCTCAAGAGTTAATGAGGGGATAGGGAAAGCTGCCCATATGTAAGGCTTCCAGACCTAACCACAGACAGGGAATTTAGGACACACACAATCTTGATGTAAAAGGAAAGAAATGAAAGCATGGGGGTCAGAGAGGAAATATGTGAAGAGTGAAAAGACGAGAGAAGAAAATCTGGGATTCGAGGAAGAACTATGAAAAGAGTGTGTTCTGATCACGAAAAACAGAGACTGAGTTGGGAGGAGAGTAACCTTCATCGCTATCTATTTCTATGCCAGAGGAACAGATTCAATCTGAAAGCATTGTGGTCTAGCTTGAGGGTGTCTAGTGGTAAATCCATTAGGAGTGACTGAGCCTATGGTTGGGTGGAAATGGGCACCCCAACTAGCAGTCGCTTCATGTTATCTGGTTCTGATAAGTGTTTCCATACTTTATGCATTGAATTGGGAATTAATGGTTGCATGCATGTATTTACTTATCTGTAAATGGTTTCTGCATTGAAAAGGTTAAATTATGTATATACATTGGCTTCCTTGAGAACTTATGCTTTTTCTTTTCCTGTATGCTCCAGTTTAACTCTCAAAGGTGTTTTCCCTAGGGATCTACCTCACATCTCTAGAATAAGAGAAAGCCTCTTAGCACTGTTATTGTCTCGGTAACCTCATGAGTTTACACCTCCCTATTTTAGAATTTAAGGTTCTACAAATTAGGAAGGCGTTTCCTTCAAACCAGTAGCCTGAGAGACCTTGAACTTGTGCCCACGATGTTAAATCAAACCCGGCTAAGAGTAGAGATCATAGTCTTAGAGTCATCTGAAGGTCCATGTGACCTGGGTATACAAACCATGTGCTAAGCCCAAAAGGAGCTAGTTCAAAATGGTTTCAAAGTTTTGAGACTTCGACACCTCAAATGTCAAACTTCACAATAGCCAAAGTTACCCGAAATACCTGAGTAACAAGAGCCATAGATGAATCAAGAACCTGACTGAGGAGATGATTGTGAACTATTCATCGAGAGGAAAACCTATCTCAGTTGTTATACATTATTTTCATAATCCCTATGACCATTAATGATGTAAACCTATCTGTTTCCTTCAGAGGGGTCAGTGGCCTGAGTTCCTGAAGAAACAAGGGAGAAGAACTTTTCCTAAGCGAAGAAGCTGCATTCTCCTTTGGAAAAACCCTATTAAAGAGGATGTTCATAGGTTTCTATATAGAAAGGGTGCAAGAATGCTTGATTCTCACAGGCTGCACCATAGCTGGGTTGCGAGGGGTTCGTAGGTTTCTCTATAAGCAGGGTGCGAGAATGTTCATACGAGGGAAAAACAAGCATCTTCTCGATGCTTCTAGAAGGAGAAACTTCCATGGAGAGGTGGCATCTGAATGGTTTGGATCTTACTAGCTTTCATGATTTAGAGGGATCATCCTAACCTCCTTACCTTATCCTCTTCAAATTATAAAATGAGAGGAGCTCTCATGGAGAAAGTTAGCTTTGGAGCTTTTTGGATTAGCTTGAGTAGTTTTTGGCTTGGGATTGTTAGCTTGGTTAGAGTGGTTTTGAGATTTGCTTTATCAAGATAGATTGTGAGTAGCTATCAGATCCATAGTTTCAGAATCCTTGGAGCAAGAAGTGTGTGGGGAATGAAGGACAGTTGGAAGGGACCTTACGACATCAAGGCCATGGTTGTAATCTCTCTTTCACATTTAATATGATACAGTAATATGATTCTTTCCTATAAAGCTTGTTGTGTTTTATTGTATGATTCCTTGATCACATACATAGGTTTATATTGATTTTATGCTATTACTATCACTTTGGTTGGTTGCGTTCTTTTGCAGGTTCATCATTGTATGAGCGTTGGAACGGAGCTAGGATGGCGATGGTGAGAGGAAGCTGCATTTAAATGGTACGTCACCTATCCCTCTTTAGTTAGTAAATTCAATATTTAAAACTTAAGGAAAGCATCATGTTCTGGTGTGTTTTGTTCTAGATCTAGGTGGATCTAGGGAGATCAGTTAGTGTCCGCACCTAACGATATATCCAAAAAAAAAATTGGCGACTCCGCCGGGGAAACAGATTGTTTCCTAGTTAGTCTAGTTTCCCTTTCTTTGATTGATTGATTTATGGTCTCTGAGTCTGTGGGAGATCCATCTAGACTCTCTGGATCTAAAAGTTCACTCAAAAGTTTTGTCCTTTTTCCAAATTTTTCTTGATTACAAACCTTCTCGCATTGTACCTCTCTGTGGCTTGCGAGAATCATTGATGTTCGAACCCTACTTTTCAGTTTAGTGTGACCTTCGCGCACCCTGCCTATATCTAGACTAGGATAATCCCTAATTCTCGCACTATACCCCACTACCAGGCTGCAAACTCATTTGTAAAAGTTTTGGATTAGGTCTTCCTGTCTTTTTGATGCCCAGTTTTTCTTTGATCAGCTGGATTGAACTTTTGGAGCCTATATTGATCTTTTTACAGTCTGCTTGACATTCTTTGAGTTTCTTTTAGCCATATTTGCTTTGTTTGATTTTGAAGGATTAGTCTCTTGCTTTGAGTGTCTTTCAATTACAAAGCGTGTGTTTTCTTTAGAATTGTTTAGGGAAAGATCAAATTTCTTCTGAATAGTTTGCTTTAAAAGAAAACTTTTAGTTTGGGTTTCTTTGTTTTAACAAAGTTCATTATTGCTTTTAGTGAAATTTTTGAAACAAAAAGATTTAATTTCTTGCTTTATATTAGATTGGGGGCATCCTTGCATTTGAAGTAGCGAAATTGCATGATTCTTGGCATTTTTTGGTCTTAAATTCCGAAATTTTTTCCCCCTCATGGCCGTGGGGGACATGAATCATGCATTGGTGTACAATACCTTTTTCTCATTTCTTGAGAATCTTGATATTGATGAGTTTAATATATTTTGGGACATTGTGTATACGGGACTGATAAATGTTTTCTCCTTCTCGTAGCATAGCTTTCATTGAAATGAAAAGATTGCATCTTCATCTCTTTGCATAACTTTTGAGTCGGTCAAAACACCATATTATCCACGCCATTTTCCTTTTGAGTAACAACAACCATAAAATAAAGCACTTATAAAAATTGATTAGACATTTTTATCTTTTTTGGTAGCAAAACTACATTAGATTAGTCGTAGGGCTTTGGAATAGGTGTGAAAGATAACTTTCCAAAGCAGCAAACAAACATAGTATCTTGTGATAGGGAGACTTAAATCCACTTACTAGATTTTGTCCTGGGAAGCCCTTCTCACAAAAGGGTCAATCACGAGGCCACATTAAGACTGACAGAGTTACTCACCCTGCTTTGTTGGTCTTGGTGTAGATATTGCACGTATTATGGGGGTCACTTGAAGGTATGCCCACAATTATGAGTGGAAGCCTTTCAAGTTGATTTCGGGCTAGATACCCTACCCTTGCGCATGGATCAGACTGTCGACTGTTTCCCTAGGCATCACTGTAGTGATTGGTAACCTTAGTGGCCTATCTCTCTAGGTTCTTCACACAAGGTGACTGTGGAGGGGCAAGTCTTCACGGTACCTGGAATCAACATTGGCCAAACTCACTCGGGCTCCTTGGAGGGTATACCCACGATTATGTGTGGGAGCTTGCACCAGTGTGTAAGTCCATTAAGCAGGTCGTCAACGTAACTTTTCCACCTGCTCTATCTCATCCCCTTCTTACTTTGTTCCCGCGACATTGGATTTCATCACCAACTAGTGTGCTCATTGTGAGAAGGTTTTGTTTGCTTGTTTGCTTACTAGATTTTTAATGTGTGCTGTTTGTTTTCCCTAGTGGACTCTAGATTGGATCGTTAATTTATGGCGTCAGTTCCCAGAATGACCAATGAAGGAACTCCTTTTCCTGGGGAACCTTTTGTTTTTCCTTCTTACAGAAACATTGGTCCTCCTCATATTGCTACTTTGATCCTTCCAGGTCTCACAATTGGGTTACCAGTATGGTTGTTTTACACTCAGGTAATCCTGAATGTAGTTAGTGATTCAGTCACAAGCACTCCCCCCCAAGAGCATCAACCTCATATTGATCCTTCACCTTCTTCACCAGTAAGGTCTTCTTCGCCTTCTTCTCTTGCAAGGTCTCCTTCCATTTCATCTTCTTCATTGAGTGAAAGTTCTGAAGCTAGTAACCTGGTGAATAAGAAGAAGAAGAAAAGAAAGATTAATAAGAAGAAAGATAAACAAGGGTCAAAACCTCCAACCACTTTCAAACATGTTGGAAAACAACCAGTTATTGTTAATCATGTTGGGAGTGTTGATAATGTTAAGATCACCCAAACAACCCGTAAGACCAAGTACCCTTGTAGGCTTTGTAAGGGTAGCCATCTTCTTAAGGATTTCCCTGGTCTATCCAAGGTTATAGAAGCATGGTCTACACACCCTCGCCAACCCATATCGTTAGCCTCTGAACAACATGCTGATGACCCCCCGTCAACTAGTCATGATACGGTTGGGAAGAATAAAAGTAGAGTCAAGTTCCTGTGTATGTTATGCAAAGGGAGTCATCTCACTCACCTTTGTTCTCATATGGATGAAGCCTCAAAATTACTAGAAGACATGACTGTTTTATAGCCACAACTTCCAGTTGCTTACCGTAAGCTTTCTCTAAACCCCCCTATAGTTGATGGAATGATCACTCTGGTCCCTTCATCGGTCAATCTGGTTGATCATGTTGTCAATTTGGTCACATCCTTATTTGAACCAGTTGACAAAGTGGTTGATCCGATACCATCCTCAGTCAATCCCACTTTCCACTCAGAGAGTGAAACTAAAGTGGTTGATCCGATCCCATCCTCGGTCAATCCCACTCTCCCGTTAGAGAGTATCACCCAAGTGGTCGATCCATTTTCACTTGTCAACCCCATCCTCTCCTTGGAGAATGCAACCCAAGTGGTCGATCTAGTTCTGTCATCAGTCGATCTCACTCCTCCTTTGATGAGTGCTAAAGTGACTGATCTAGTCCCTTCCTCAATCAGTCCCACCCTTCATATGAAGAGTGCCAAAGTGGTTGATCCGATCCCATCATCGGTCAATCCCACTCTTCCTCTAAAGAGTTCCTGTGTGGTTGATTCGATCCCATCATCGATCGATCCTACTCTCCCGTTCGAGAGTAAACCTGATACTGCCCACGTTTTTCTCGTTGATACAGACTCTGTCGTGTCAGGGGGTATTCCTCTTTCTCCCATAAAACCCCCTCCAAGTAATGAGGCCATCCTTTTTAATTGGGGTGTGCTAACTGGACCTCATATTCCCTCTCACATTCTTTTCCATATTACAGTGCAAGTTTGTGGTCGGGACATTCCTCAGACATTGATAGATGAAGGTTCGTCTGTTAGTATTTTGTCCTCTATTGCTTGGAAAGATTTGGGTTATCCTCCGCTTGCACCGGTTACACAAAATATGTTATCTTTTAACAGAAGAACCAGTCAACCTTTAGGGACCCTTCCTCAGTTTACTGTAACTTTGGGAGGGAAGACTGTCTTTATTGATGTCATGGTCATCCAAGACCCCTTGGATTTTGCTTTACTCCTTGGGTGAGATTATGTCTATGCCATGAAATCTATTATGTCTACTCTTTTTCATGTGATATTTTTCTCCCACGATGGACGAGTTGTGACTGTTGATCAACTGCCATTCATTGACCCCGAATGGATTGCCTCCCTAAATGTTCTTCTATGTAGACAGTATCACCCCCACCACATGTCAATTATGTGGTGTTGTCGCCCATGGCTTCAACTTTTGATGACTTAGATCCAGTGGTTGCCATGGTGATCTCTTTGATAGGGTTGTTAGAGCCTGATCTCTTTACTCCTGTAGCGACCCTTGACATGGTGTCCTCCCAGAGTGTGTTTCTTCCTTCTAGTGAAGACCTCTTGGAAGCCTTACCGAATTTTATCCCTTGACATGGTGTCATTCTGGAGCATTGTCCTCTTGGAATCCATGATAAAGAAGAGAGACTTCGAGGATAAATTTTTTTTGCGTCTCTGAGGCAACCTCGTTAAAAAATGGAACAGAGGTCGTTGAACATGATTTTTTGATTTCAAGCTCATTAAAAAATGAAACTAGCTTTGAGCATGGTTTTCTGATTTCAATCTCGTAAAAAAAAAAATGAAACCAGCTACGAGGATAGTTTTTGTGTCTCTGAGGAAACCTCATTAAAAAATGAAACAAAGGTTATGAGCATAGTTCTTGTTTCTATGTCAAGCTGATTAAAAAATGAAATAGTTTCCCCCTCTCTATTTGAGTCAAGTCCTTTGTCTAGTATTTGAAGCTTCATTCCATTCTCCTTTGCAGATTGGATGAAATGAAGCTTGGGGGGCATTTGCCTGCCTCAGCCTCTGGACTTCATGCTGAAGTTGAGCTGCTAGCTTCTTAAGATGGGGGCTAAGTACCAACCATACGAATTCGTGGATAATGCATTGGGAAGTCCAAGCATAGTTTTCTATGGTTCAAGTTTGTTTAAAAATGAAACCACCTACTCCAAGCATAGTTTTCTATGGTTCAAGCTTGTGTAAAAATGAAACCACTTACCTCAAGCATAGTTTCCTCTGGTTCAAGCTTGTGTAAAAATGAAACCAGGTCCAAGCATAGTTTTGTTTTGTTTTAAAGCTCGCATAAAAATGAAAACAATCCTGAGCTTAGTCTTTGTTCTTTCTCATGCTCGTAAATACATGAGAATAAGTTACCGATCTTAGTCTTTTTTCTTTCTTGTGCTCATAAATACGTGATAATGCAATCGAGTATACTTTTATCACTTTTTCGGACTTGTAAAGGTCATACGAAAAATGAACCCACTGGAGTTCCCTTTAAGCTCTTTTCAGACTCTCTAAACATGAAAAGATTGCCGAGTGATCTTGTTCTCTTCAAACTCGTTAAAGTATTTGAAGAAAACATCTGTTGAGCGATAGTTTATCTATTTTTCGGTCTCATCAGACTACTTTACGAAAATGAAACTGAGAGAGTTCTCTTTTAAGTGTTTTTCCAGACTCTATAAATCATGAAAAACCTTCGAGTTTTCTATCTTTGGACGCGTTAAAAAAAAATCCACAGGCCCATACAGGACTGAACCACTCCTTTCTAGGTTTCGTTAAACATACTCCGAGGGACTCGTCCGAAGGATGAGCTTAAATTGACAAGCATATGTTATCCTCCTCAAGCTTGTGTAAAAATAAAAAGGTACTCGCCAGAAATGGTGGGGGAAAAAATTGGGAAAGAAATATGTCTAAACCTATATTCCATGGAAGAGTCTCTTTTGAACATGACACCCTTTTACTTTCCTTGTGTCTAGGTTGGAAAATCCACTTGTCTCTTGATCATACTCCTTTATGAGATTACAAATTGGTCTGTGATCCCTGTTGTTGAGTCAATGTTTCCAAGACAATTGTCGTGTCATAAATATGTTCAAAGAGAAGTTCAACCTGGAAAGCCTTCTATTGCGTCAGCCATTTCTACAGTCCTTAAATCCTTCTATTGTGCTAGCCATCCTTGAGTCAATCCTGAATCACTTGTTACTCTGATCTACATCAAATCTTGTTACTTATTTCGCGTCATTGATGTGAGATACATTAAGGCCCTCCTATGATGAGTCTTTTCCTATCGAATTCAACTCATTATCCAAGAATTAGACTTAGAAACTAATTGGTACCTTGGAACTTGCATGCCTCAATGGTAGGTTTCCTCACTTTCTACAATGGGTTTTCATTATTGACCCCTGATCGGGAGATTCTGCCGAGTGTTCAACTTCATATCATTAACTCACACTCGTTGGATTGTACTATAGTACCTTGGGAGTCATTGACATTAATGATGATTTCCCTAGCACTTGTTAATGTTTCTCATCATTGACCAGTAATCAAGTGGTTTCTACCATGTTCGACTTCAACACATGTATTCGCATGGTTAGATTCGTACATAGAGTGGTGGAGATGAAGACCCTGGATATTTTCTGACAGATCCAGATTGCGTTGGAGTATATTCAGTGTACTGTTACATACATCCACATTGTATGTAAGGTGGCTATGTTCAAATTTGAGTCCTTAACACATAGATCCATAGTGTATTTTTGGTGGCTATGTTCAGATTTGAGTCATATCGGCATGGATCCACAGTGTATGTTTGGTGGCCATGACCTGTCTTACTCGACATGGATCCTTGCATGTCAGCATTTATGCTTTGAGTCATTTGTATTCTGAGTATGGGAATATCTACCTCAATGATGATATATTATTGTACTATATTTCCTTGTTTGTTGGCAGGTTTTTGATCGACTGTTCCTTGTTCCCTACACACACTCGACAAAGTGTTTCAGCTATCACTCTGTTCTAATTTCATACTTTGGGGGGCTCTCTGTTATACATTATTTTTATGATCCCTATGACAGTTAATGATGTAAACCTATATGTTTCCTTCAGAGGGGTCAGTGGCCTGAGTTCCTGAAGAAAGAAGGGAGAAGAACTTTTCCTGAGAGAAGAAGTTGCATTCTCCTTTGGAAAAACCCTATTAAAGAGGATGCTCGCAGGTTGCTATATAGGCAGGGTGTGAGAATGCCTGATTCTCGTAGGCTGCACCATAGCTAGGTTGTGATAGGTTCACAGGTTGCTATATAAGCAGGGTGCGAGAATGCTCATACGTGGGAAAAAAGAGCATCTTCTCGATGCTTCTAGAAGGAGAAACTTCCATGGTGAGGTGGCATCCGAATGGTTTGGATCTTACTCGCTTTCATGATTTAGTGGGATCATCATAACCTCCTCACCTTATCCTCTTAAACTTATAAAAGGAGAGGATCTCTCATGGAGAAAGTTAGCTTTGGAGCTTTTTGGATTAGCTTGAGTGGTTTCTGGCTTGGGATTGTTAGCTTGGTTAGAGTGGCTTTGAGATTTTCTTTGTCAAGATAGATTGTGCGTAGCTATCAGATCCATGGTTTCAAAATCCTTGGAGAAATAAGTGTGTGGGGAACTAAGGACAACTGGAAGGGACCTTATGACATCAAGGCCATGGTTGTAATCTCTCTTTCACATTTAATATGATACAATAATATGATTCTTTCCTATAAAGCTTGTTGTGTTTTATTGTATGATTCCTTGATCACATACATAGGTTTATATTGAGTTTATGCTATTACTATCACTTTGGTTGGTTGTGTTCTTTTGCAGGTTCATCATTGTATGAGCGTTGGAACAGATCTAGGATGGTGATGGTGAGAGGAAGTGACGTTTAAATGGTACATCACCTATCCCTCTTTAGTTAGTAAATTCAATATTTAAAACTGAAGGAAAGCATCATGTTCTGGTGTGTTTTGTTCTAGATCTAGATGGATCTAGGGAGATCAGTTAGTGTCCGAACCTACTGATATATCCAATAACATTAGTAGTCATATTGAATCAAATACCCACTGGAGTTAATGAATCAAACACCAACCGCTCGATTAGATTGATGGTTGGGAATCATTGCGGAGCACAAAGGTGAGATTAATGGACATGCTAGTTCATGGCTCACAATCAACCAATGTCGTTGATATCATTGGGGATGGAATATCAATGACCACAATTAGACATATTCAAGTGAGCACTTCCAAGATTGCGTAGATTGGGCCCCACAATCATTGTGAATCATCGATCTGTGAATGAAGATCGATGGTGGGGAATCATTGAGGAACGCGAAGGTGAAATTAGCGGACGCACTAGTTCACGGCCCACAATTCACCAATGTCATTGATCTCGTCGGGGTGGAGGATCAATGATGACAATTAGACCGAGTTGGGCGGGTACTTTTCTGATTATGTATATTGAGCTCTCCGATAAAGAGAGAGCACGTTGGGGACCCAAAATCACTGTGAATCGACAATCGGTGAAAAAATTGGTATTGGCAGGATCATAACCGTGAAAACTTGAGGGAGGTTGAAAGACAATTAGACCGAAAAGATGAGGGCACATGTATCCCTTCACCCAACTATGTGTCATCCCTTGGAACATGCATACCTTTCCCATGTGGTTAGTGAAATAACTGGGATTCTGGGAGTCCAGGACTTCGGGACTCCAGAGGATTCGAGGTGCTTCAAAAAAGCTCTGAAGTGCCGAAGTAGATCCTAGCCATTAGCATAGGAAGGCATGTGGTAGTAGATTCTTGACTTTGGATAAGAACACTTTGGAGGATCGTGAGGAGTGAATGTCGAAGTCTCGAAGGGGATAACAATTGTCGATCACGAAGGGATGCATGGCACTCAATATGTAACTCTGGGTACAGATTACTTTAGAGGAAAAAGGCGTTGGAATGTTTGAAACTCCCGAACATCGAAGTCCTGAAGTGGATCACAATCATCGATCATGAAGGGACTCATGGCGCTCGATTTATAACTCCGGGTACAGAGTACTTCAGAGTAAAAAGGCATTGGAATGTTTGAAACTCTTGAACACTGAAGTCCTAAAGTGGATCACAGTCGTCAATCACGAGGGATGCGTGTAACTTGATTTATAATTCCAGGTAGAGAGTACTTTAGGGAGAAAAGGATTTGGAGCATTTGAAGCTCCCAAATGTCGAAGTCCTGAAGTGAATCAGGTTCATTGAAATCCCTAAGAACACGCGACATCAAATTGTGAGCTTCAGAGATTTACCACTCCGGAGGATTCTCACGGTGGTTTTCTTAGTGTCTATTGTCTTGGCGTTTGGTCATAGCCTGCGGTCATATGTAATTATAGAGGGATGGAAGAACCCAAAGAACTTGGGAGAGGATATATACCCGCTCTAAGCTCAGTTCGGAGCATGGAAATCGTGGCTAGAAAGATCTAGAAGAATAAAATGGAATAGAGACCCCTAATGAGGGTATTGATTTTCTTAAGAATAACTAAATGTTTACGCCCCCACCATGGTTATGTTACAAATTGGTATTAGAGAATGGTTACAACACTTTGCCTTCTTGGATTCATAGACGAGTCACTTAAAAAATCATGTTTAAATCAAATATTAATGGTGACTCCCTACCTTACCTCTTTCCTAAAGAATCTAGTTAAACTATTACTAAAGAAAATAATGAAAACTTTCTACTGTGTGTGTGTATTTAAGAAAATGAACTATGTGTTGCTCATGAAATACTAGAATGTTAGCTAACAGTAAGTGTTTTGTTAGCACTCCAACAGTCAGTGAATCACGAGAAATCACAAGCATAAAGGATGGCAATGCACCATGAAGTGGGGGAGGGCTCCAATAATAGAGACGATGAGTCTGATGAGAGGAGAGCAGTGGAGAACCCTCCAGATCTAGCTAAAACTGTAAGGAGCCTTATGGCCGAATTACAAAGTTGCAAGGATGACAACGACAGATTGATAAAGAAGCAAGAGAAACAAACAAAAACCAGTGTAGTCTTGCTGCAAAGCTTATCTGATATACATAGGAAACTATAGCATGGACCTGCAACCAACCATGTGGACCAACGAAATACAAAGAGAAGTCATAGTCCACCTGAAATAAAAAAATGTGGTCCCATAAGTGGCCACACAAGGATAAGTACCTCGAGGAAGGTGATCCTGATTATTTTCAACACAAAATGAGAGAGGAGATATAATAAAGAAATACACAGAGATATCGTAGATATTCAATAATATAATAGAAATGTATTTGAGATGCAACCATAAACACATATATATAGTAATACACAATTTTCTATTAATGAGCGAAAAATGTACAAAGACTGTAAAATATAGAGTGAAAGACTCGCTAGAATGGTGGTAGCTTAGCTCTGAGAAAAGATGTGAAGGCTACTCGCATCCGTGAGAAGATGATTACAATGAGGCTCTAAAGGCCTTTTTATAATAATAAGGAATGACCAAAACCATAGACATCCAAAAACCTAACCCTAGGAGATGAAGCACCAAAAGTCATGTGGGCCCCGTTTGGGTAAGTTGGTGCATCAACTTCCCGGGGTCGTAACGTTTGCATACGATCTCCATTTTAAGCGTATGATAGATCATTGGAAAGGTATCATCGAGGAGATTCATTTTGGGGGCTCAATCATGCCTTCAACTATAATTTAGAACCTCAATCTCAAAAAACCTTCATTTGGGCCCTTAAAATGGCCACAGAAGTTAAAAATTGCTAAAAATAGTAAATTGCCAAAATTGCCAGAAAATTGTTTTGAGCCAGTTGGAAAAGGTGGGTGGCTATCGGTATCCACTTGGATCAGAAGGCCCAACCTGGAGGTAGGGGATTCTCATTGGTAGAGTCCTCTGGAAAGAGAATGAGCAATTGTGAGGGATATTCTAGTAGAAAAACTAGCTCACATTCTCAGAAGAAAGGAAAGAAGCGAAAGCATTCCAAATGTCATGACCCTGAAGATTTCAAGAAATCCAAACCACCCACTTTCAATGGAAAGATTTAGAAAGGGGAAGAGGTATAATCTTGGCTTCTTGGTTTAAAGAAGTACTTCAGATTTCATGACTATTATGAAAAATTGAAGGCTCGAATAACCATATTCAACCTGAATGGAAAGGCTTCCATTTAGTGGGAAGATCTTAAGAATGTGAAAGGAATCCATGAAAAGGAATTATCATGGAAAATTTTTGAGAAACACTTCAAGAAGAAGTATATGTCAGAGAAATACTTCGACGAGAAGACTAAGGATTTCTATGAACTCAAGTTGGGACAACTCAGCATAGAGGAATATATCAATAAATTCCTTGAGTTGCTGAGGTATGTGTTAGGACCACACTATGCACCTTTTTGCCTGCACTTTTTTCCATCATTATACCCTTCATCACTTGTATTTAGATTCATAATACCACTTTGTCTGATCATCTCAAAGGTATACAACGTCCTTTCTCATCACTATATGCTTAATCTGTTTTGCATGATATTTTACATCACTCTCGTACTTAACTATTGATTAGAAATGCACAAGTGTCCAAAACTGCAGATTTGCATTCAAGGCCTATTGCTAAAACACAGAACCGATACTAAAACACGGAGCTGCTACACAGTCTGAGCTCGCAGATGCTGAAACACGGAGCTGCTACACAAGTCCGAGGTCGCAGATGCTGAAACACGGAGCTGCTACACAGTCCGAGGTCGCAAGATGCTGAAACAAGGAGCTATTACATAATTCAGAGTTGCAGATGCTGAAACACAGAAGAAACTGCCAGAACCGACGATGCTGAAACACAAGAAAGCCACCACAGTCAGCAGTCAACAGTCAGAGCGCAATCCACATGGCTGAAACAGCATCAGCAACAATGAGAAGAAGCTGTTACACCAGCCGTAACAACAATACCTCGTTCAACATTTGGTTGCGTGAAATCAGGACATCCTATGCTAATTTAGAAAGAAGATCTGATCTAGGATTGGATTGAGATGCATTGTAATGATTGTATCGAAGGGATTTCCTCTTTAAATCAGAGGAAATCACCATTCGAGGAATGGAAGTTTGATGTACTGAAGCAACTCCAGAGAAGCGGGACGTGTTCTATTATTTCAATTTGTAATGTGATATTTCAACAGATGAATATAAGACTGCTTTGATTATTCGTCTCTAAGTTTTCCCGTTTCAGGGGAATCTTGTGAGAAGGGAGGGCCCACCTTCATCACAAGATTCACCCACTAGTTAGAAGTGTGTTAGTCTAATTTATGTCCATGCTTTGTTTATTGTCGTGTGCTGAAACACTGTTTTATGAATTTCGCTTTGCTGAAACACTACTGACTCTGTCTTGGTTTATTGAATGGAATTTGTGATTCTTTTATCAGCAATCTTGTGTGATGGTTTCATGCTAGCAGATATTTCATTAAAGGTTCCTGCTTAGACAGAAAGGAATTGGAACATCATACCCTCTGTAGGATTTGTTTACTGCTGCAAGCGTGCTAGTTGGAGGTTTGGTTAAAGGATTCCTACTTAGACAGGAAGGAATCACAACACCTTACCCTCTGTAGGTTTCATTTCCTGCTGTGTGCTAGCCAGAGGTTCGGTTAAGAGGTTCCTTCTCAGACAGGAAGGAATCCAATTACCTCGACCTCTGTAGGTTTCATTCCTTTCAGCAAGTGTGCTAGCCAGAGAATTGGTTAAAAGGTTCCTACTCAGACAGGAAGGAATCACAACACCTTTTCCTCTGTAGATTTCATTTCCCTCTGCAAGTGTGTTAGCCAGGGATAGGGTTAAGGGTTCCTACTCAGAAAGGAAGGAACCAAAACACCCTGTTTTCTGTAGATATTCATTAATGCTAGCCAGAAACTGGGTTAGTAATCCCTGCTCAGAAAGGAAGGGATCAGACTGCTCTGTTCTCTGTAGACCTCAACCTCACAAGTGTGCTAAACAGAAGTAAGGCTCAAAGCTCCTG
>JASDQU010735274.1:25576-69150 GCA_032191745.1 Picea mariana
TGTAGGTTTCATTTCCTGCTGTGTGCTAGCCAGAGGTTCAGTTAAGAGGTTCCTTCTCAGACAGGAAGGAATCCAATTACCTCGACCTCTGTAGGTTTCATTCCTTTCAGCAAGTGTGCTAGCCAGAGAATTGGTTAAAAGGTTCCTACTCAGACAGGAAGGAATCACAACACCTTGTCCTCTGTAGATTTCATTTCCCTCTACAAGTGTGTTAGCCAGGGATAGGGTTAAGGGTTCCTACTCAGAAAGGAAGGAACCAAAACACCCTATTTTCTGTAGATCTTCATTAATGCTAGCCAGAAACTGGGTTAGTAATCCTTGCTCAGAAAGGAAGGGATCAGACTGCTCTGTTCTCTGTAGACCTCAACCTCACAAGTGTGCTAAACAGAAGTAAGGCTCAAAGCTCCTGCTTAGAAAGAAAGGAACTAAGTGGCTTTTCTTTCTGTCAATTAGAGTTAATTGTTTTCTGCATTGTTGTTTTCATGAAAGAGTGTTAATACTGAAGTCTCTGTTGAGAGTAAGGGTCCTGTTCTCTGATTGCAGAATAGTTGTTCTTTCCCATTGCAAGTATTATTTTAAATGTAATCCAGGATTCTTGAATTGATTTTTAAAGGTTTGCAATAGGGAAGTTACTCTCCTGTGATTTAATACAGAACTTCAATTTGTTTGAGCAAGTAAGATTAGTATAAGTTTCTTTACTACAACATTAAGCTGCTTTTGGAATTGAGCATATATAGTGCGTGGTTATCTTTGAAATAAAAGACTTCCTTGGGTTGATAATTTATGTTTCACTTAGTTGTTTAAAATTAATTAAGCAATTATAGTGACCAACAGTATGTACCCTACATAAAATATAAAAAGGTAAAATTCTAATGATTTATCAGTGGGTTACCTATGACCTACTGAAACAAGATTGAGTTTGATGAGCCAAATACATTATAAGAAACTATCTGGAAGGCAAGGTATTGTTATGAACAGTTCGGGCATTAGATAGAAACTCGCAAGGAATGGAAGAAGAAGAGTAGTTCAGGGTTCAAGAAGAATGAGTTTAAATCATCAATATTTAAGAACTATAGGAAGGATTCAAGGACGAGCCTTCCTACCTGTTGAGCACTCAACACACCCTAAAAAAAGTTGTATGTCAAATTTTTACTTTTTGGGTACCACTTGATCTTTCGCACTCTCTGATTGCGCTTTAGTATGCAACTGCTGCCTATGCTTATCATTTATGTTTTCATGTTGGGTCATTTAAAGTCTTATTGAACATGTGAAATCATATTAACTTTAAAAGGGACTAACATTTACTTAAGGAATCGATAGTCTAGAGTTTTCCCCAACGCACTTAGGAAATTCGACATCGGGAAAGATTAAAACTGACAAAAATTGCTTGAGAAAACTAAAATAGCCGAGCGTTGAATTTCACCAGCGTTGGAAGAAGGAGGTCTCTCATATCCATGAATAAGATTCACTAAAGATATCGCCGAAGACCGATCCGTTCAACATCGACAAAAAAATGAGAAGAATAAACTTCGTGCAAGTAAAAGAGTGGTATCGCGGATCGCCGACTCCCAAAATGTTTTCGGCATCAGATATTTACAAAGGCAATAACTCACAAATAAACTACGTGCTCGAACTATCCCTGATCGTCGACCCATGATACCTTTGACACTGGAGGCTGTCTCAGGAGGGCACCAACGAAAAATACACAAGGATATTTCTGATCCCCGATTTGTCCACCGGAGAGACACGACGTGACCAGACATTTTAGCCTTAAGATATGTTAGGTACGATGCATTTAAAATGTTAGTTAGTTCATGGATCATGCATTAGTTGCTAATTCGTGTGCAAATCAAAAGGGACCATTTGAGCCTGCCGATACAATGCATCTCTCTTCGCACCTCCACCGTCAACCAAGTTAGAATTTATTTGCATAGATCCGACAATAGTTTGTTTTGAATTGCATTCATTACTCGTATTAACTGATTGATACGAATGATAGGATCTCTCCCATTATATTCTTTTGACTCATTGTGTATGAACCTATTCTACATGACAAGGAGTTCAGAGCACATAGAGGAGCAGTACTAGAAATCTAGAGAAGGCTTCCCAGGTTCAATGAGTATTAATTTTTTTTTTTTAGCAAGCATTAATGGTATGTATTGGCTTATGGTGTTTTACGCTTCACTTCATATGTTTCCACCCAACGCTTCTCTATATGCATGTTTAAAGGACCCTTTTTAGTTGCAGGATCAATGCCTTTGAAGAAACCCACCACTAGGAAATCCCCAAGAGTGCCAAAGATGAAAGAACCAGAGGCGGGAGAAGGTTACTCCCCAACAGTTGTGAGGCAATTGGAATTTTCTACAAAACCGATGCCCATCATTAAGACATTCACCAAGAAGGCCTTCATCCAACCCTCACCTTTGGAGACATAGAGGTGAACATCGAGACCAAAATAGTATTCCCTCGCTGGGAATAAATGTTTAAGAAAATCAAGAAGGAAGGGTAGTGAACTGGGCAAAGTGGTGGGTGATCCCCAAGAATCCATCGAAGCGGAAAAAGTTTACCAGGAATCCCCGGTATGAATCAGGGATTCCCCTGAGGTTCAAGTTGTACAAGGGATGGGGGGACTTATGTGGCATTAGGCCCAGCTGTTGATGAAGAAGATGCAGGATAATACAGACCTCTTCATAACACCTAGGCTTCCAATTGATAGCCCAGAAGGAATCCTGACGGAGCTAGGCGGCCCCGAATTCATAAACATTGGTAACACCAATAGGTCATATGACCCTGAATCTACAACATTGCCGGTCAATTCACTGGTAGGCAGGACGACTCAACCAGAGACAAGCCGGGTGTCGGTAGAAACACGCGTGCTTAATCCTTTGAGCAAGATTATAACTATATATAGTGACAATGAGAGCCCAGAGTCATCTCAAGAAAACCTCATGCGTGTCCAAGAGGAAAAAGGACCTAAGAATAATCCTTCCCCTGAGACCGAAGTGCAAAAAAATGAGGGCCAACAAAAGGAAATAGAAGCTGAAAGTGGCCTAAAAAAAAAGGAACCCAACACATCGGATGCCGGAGCAGGTCTGAAGGACAAGTCCGGATTGGATGAGTCAAAGAAAGAATCCCCACGAAAGGAAATCAACAGTTTGTGGCCAACAAGTGAGTAAGTAACAAGTCTATGCTTGACATCACCATTCCGCTCAATACCCAGATCTCCGACGAGAGACAAGTAGAGGATGGGTCTTTGAGGCACAATGAGGAAGTTCGAGAACCTGATCTTGAACAAGTATACACCACTGGTATCCTGGGAAACATACTCACATGGGGCGATCAACAGATACCTGATCCGTTAGACGAGGTAGCATACATCTATGTGATCTCCTACGATGGAAAGAGAAAGTGATTGGTCAAAGGACTGCAAATAAAAGAAAGATCACATTGAATCACTCTGTCTTTATTACTACATAGGAGAAATTGATAAACACAGTAGACGCCCAAACGGATGAACTTATCAGCGTGGGAAAGGCACTCTCAGAGGCCACCCTAGACATGGCCAAAAGGGATGAAAAGGATCTAGCTTCCACCCTAAAGGAGATAGAACACTTGCGGCATCTGGCTGAATACTATAAAGGCACCACGCAGACCGCTGTGTACCTGGAAGGTGTGTTCGAAGAAGTTTACAGTGAGTTCAAGAAAGAAAGACACCTTTAACTATGAAAATAGCTGAGTTAGAGGAGGAAACTCTCATGGAACTCGCAAAATAAAAGGACATGGAGAGATGGTATGAAAGGGTGCAACAAGAAGTAGAAAGACTCAAGTACATTGGTGTAGTCCAGGAGGGCCGAGACAAAGAAGAACATGGAATTCAGACGGTAGGCAAAAGTAGTCATAATCGCATGAAGTGATCAACCGAGTACTGGGCTAAGATGTCTTGGGACCCACACCAAGAAATCCAAGAGCAGTGGATCAGATGCAAGAAGCATTGGGATAAAATCAATAAAGTGATGAAGGATATCAGACTTCTTGAGTTTGGCACCCCCGACAAATTTGTCGACCTAAGCGATGTAGTCCAGTCCCATGCCAAACAATATTCACTATGGACCAAAGAGCTCACAAATATGACTGACGTGAGGCCAGGGCAAGTGAAATGATTTGCAGAGCATCCAATCAAAGCTCGAACCATGCTACAATAGTTGAACTCCAGTCTAGTGAAGTACCAAACACATGCAACAAACATCAGAGGAATACATGCGGCTTCGATGGAACAACACAAATTTCCATGGGCCCAAACTTGTGAAGAGTTTTTTATCATTTGGTCTGAGTATGAGATAAATCACCCTTTTCAAGAGATATCTCAGGACTATTAAAGAAACTATTAGTGTAGGATGCCATGTGGCGAATTTTGTTTTGCTTAAACTACACTTAGCCATTAATTTCAATTAAACTTTACATTTTTTTTTTGTTTGTTAATGTGGCCGAACCTGTTGGCATCGAGATTAACCTGTGGCTTGAGAAACCATGACTCAGGGGAATCTAAGCCATCAAAATTACCCCGGGATTGCACCTGGCTTGAGCCACACCAACCCTTAACATGGTTGGATTTTTTGTCCCCGCAGGTTTCGAACCTGTGACTTTTCAACACAGAGTGGCTTAACAACACACTCCGTCACCGACTGTCCTACACTTCAGGGACCAGTTAAACTTTACATTATAAATAAAGACATCGACCAATTAGTTAAAGGTCGATGGTTGTTGTAATAACTCTTGATTTTTGGTTGTTAAGAATTATTTTGAAGCTTCTATGAATAGAGAAGTCCTTCTGGACCAGAGACAAGTCGTTTTTATCAAATGCATGTGATTGGACGTGGAGAAGAACTATTTCCCATCTCGTTTCATGAATGATGTTGTGATGAGTAAGAGTTGTTTAATCTATTGTCAAGTTATCTGGTGTAATATTTTTCTTTTCTTTACTTTAAATGATGAAGATGAATCATTATGTTAACATGTGATGAAGGATTATGGTAGATGAATTATTTTTCTTGCCATTATCTAATTTTCATATGCATTTTCTTTCTTATAATTAGTTTCTCAGATAGTAATTGGATGCTCATGAGGTTAATGTATTAGTACTAGGCCTGTGGTATAGAATCATTGTTTGCATGCTTGCAAAACAGGTTATCCCAAGTTTAGCCTCTTCCCCAGTAGTTGGAATTTAATCCTGTTTGTCACCAAGTTGGTTTAAGCCAGCTTACATCTCCTATCGGTCTCACCCAAGAGAAAATACAAAAAAGAGATAGTCTAAACTGAAGGAAGATCCTTCACAAGAAAACATAAAGCCCATCGATAAATTGGTCAGATCGCAAAATCTGGAGAACCATTGCACCATTAAACGTTGTAGAGTCTAATTGGGCCTCGATGGTGGGATTGGTTCCTACTATTGAATCAGGGATTTAGGACCCATCAACACTACCCAAAGTGTATACTAGCATAATTTCCCTTCCTAAAGTGGAAATAAACCTTTTGGATTAGCCCTAGGAAAGACTGATAACCCAAAGAGAGAACCCTTGAAATGTTGGGGTTGCAGAGAATCACATTTGTTGAGGGATTTCCCACACAAACAACAGAAAGGTAGGATAATCTATAACATGCAAGAATCTACCACAACCAATTATGTGGCTAGGAACATTCCACGGATGTATGCGGCTTTCAATAATAAACAAGTCGATCACCAAGCTTTAGCGATGGATATGGAAGGTATGATTGCCAACCGTCTAGTTTCTATTTTAATTGATCTTGGTTATAATTTGAGTTATGTGTCCTCTCAGACTGTTGATAAGTGTAAACTGCAAACAATTAGACATGTTAAGCCATGGTTGGTACAACTAGCCACTGGAACCAAGAGAAGTGTAACAAAGGTCTTACCAGCTTGCCAATTCATCATGGATGGGTTGCCCACCCAAGCAACCCTTAACATACTTCCCCTAGGATCTTATGACTTGTTTATTGGTATGGAATGGTTGGTTTCTTATAAAACTAAGTTGGAATGTTACCATAAAACTTTAGAATGTGTAAATGAAGAAGGGGGAAAGATGACCCTCCAAGGGATTCAGAAACTTGTCTCAGTGAGACAATTATCAACCCTTCAAATGAAAAAAGTATTGCAGAAAAGGATGTCCTCTATATGAAATATAGGTGTTGGATTGTTTTGAGGATGAAAAACCAAAACTAGAGGACCACCCCATATTAAGAGATTATAGAGATGTGTTTCCAGAAGAGGTGTTGAGTCTACCTCCGAGAACAGAAATTGACTTCTCGATAGAACTTGCACTAGGAGCAGTGTCAGTGTCTAGGACACCCTATAGGATGAGTACACCCGAGGTAGTTGAGCTCAAGATACATCTAAAGGAAATGATGGACAAATGCTACATTTGGCCCAGTGTCTCTCCATGGGGAGAACTATCCTTTTTTGTGAAAATTAAAGAGGGCACACTACGACTGTGCATATATTATAGACAACTTAATAATACAACCATAAAGAACAAGTACCCCTTACCAAGAATCAATGACTTATTTGACAAATTAGGGGGTGCTTCCATTTTATCAAAGATTGACTTGAGGTCTGGATACCATCAAGTACGAATCAAGGATGAAGAAAAAAATGACCTTCAGGACAAGGTATGGTCACTATGAATTTGTGGTGGTCCCATTTGGACTAACCAATGCCCCTACGACTTTTATGTGCTTGATGAACAATGTATTGAACAAATTCCTAGAAAAATTTGTATTGGTTTTCATTGATGATATCTTAATCTAATCCAAAAACAGATAAGAGGGTGAATAACATATTAGACTTGTACTTTAAGTACTAAGAGAGCATCAACTCTATGCTAAGCTTAGCAAGTGTGACTTTTTCCAGAAGAAAGTGCATTACTTGGGCCATGTCATTTCTGAAGAAGGGGTGGAAATAGATCTTAACAAGATCAGATCTATTATGGAATGGCCTACCCCAAAGGATGTATCTGATATTATATCCTTTATGGGCTTAGCAGGATATTATAAAAGGTTCATAAAAGGATTTTCCAATATTGGTTGTCCAATCACTACCCTCCAAAAAAGGGGGTTAAATTCACTTGGACATCAAAATGTGAAGAAATATTTCAGGAATTGAAATACCTTGTGACCCATGCACCCATACTGAAAATTCCAGACCTTGATAATAAATTCCTCGTGTGTATAGATGCCTGCAAGGAGGGACTCAGAGGAGTCCTTATGCAAGAGGGACGTGTAATTTTCCATGCATCCAGGAAATTGAATGAGCATGAAATCAATTATGTGACCCATGATATAGAGTTGGCTTCCATAGTGCATGCTTTAAAAATGTGGAGGCATTACCTCCTGGGTAGGATATTTGTACTTATGACAGACCACTGTGGGTTGAGACACCTATTTGATCAAGAAAAACTCAATGCTAGACAAGCTAGGTGGATGGATCTCCTTAGTGAGTTCGATTTCGAAATCAAACACATCAATGGGAAGGAAAATAGGGTGGTCGATGCCCTTAGTAGAAGTGTGAAAATGATTCACCTGGAAGTAGTAAGAACCTATGAAATGGATGCCAAGGAAAGAATCAGGAATGCACAATAAAGATATGCATTCTTCAAGACCATGACCTCATACCTAAGGAAAGAGCCTACAAGGATAAAGTATAAATGCTATTGGATGCTCGATGAAGGCAGTCTGACCTACAGAAATAGATTGTATATTCTAATATGTGACGACTTGAAGAGGTTCATAATGGATGAACTACACAAGAGACCATATACTGGTCACCCAGGATATCATAAAATGATCATGACCACTAGGAAACAATTCTATTGTCCTGGACTGAAAACAGAAATATCCGACTATTTATCTAAGTTCCTAGAATGCCAACAAGTTAAGGCAAAACAACAACACCCAACAGGGTTGTTACAACCTCTACCAATTCTAGAATGGAAATGGGAAATGATTTCCATGTATTTCATCACTGGATTACCAAGATCGACTAAGAAGAATGATGCCATCATGGTAGTGGTGGAAAAATTGAGCAAGTTTGCTCACTTCGTTCCTGTCAAGTTGACTTGAAAGGCAATAGATATTGCTGAAATCTTCATGAAGGAGATAGTCAGACTGCACGAAATGCCTAGAGAGATTGTATTTGACAGAGACACAAAATTCATTTTAGGCTTTTGGAAATCCTTGATGGATGGTCTTGAGACTAAATTGTTGTTTAGCACAACCTATCACCCCCCAATTGATGGAAAGACATAAAGAGTAAAACAAATATTAGAAGACATGTTAAGGATGCATGTAATGCATCAACCTAAGAAGTGGGAAGGCTACATGCCATTAGTAGAATTTTCCTACAACAAGGGTTATCAAGATTCACTAAAGATGAGGCCTTTTGAAGCCCTCTATGGTAGACAATGAAAAATTCCCATAAGCTGGAGTAATCCAGTGGATAGAATTTCAATCAGACCTAAAATGATAAAAGAAATGGAGCAACAAGTGATTCAGATAAAACAAAATCTGAAAATTTCTTAGGATAGACAGAAGAGCTACACTGACCGAAAGAAAACCCCCAAAGAGTTCAAGATAGGAGACCATGTCTATCTCAGAGTTAGACCCAATAAGATATCCTTGAGAATGGGAGCTTGTGCCAAGCTAGCACCTTGGTATTGTGGACCCTTTGAAGTCTTATATACTGTGGGACCTGTATCCTATAGGCTAGCACTCCCTCACACAATAAAGGCACATAATGTTTTTCATTTTTCATTATTGAATAAATGTGTACATGATTCTAATCATATAATTGACTGGTCTGTGATGTAGGTGGAGAAAATAGGAGAATTCCTTCCAGAACCTGAATGCATACTAGACACGAAGGAAAACTCACTCAGGAAAGGAACCATTGCACACGTCAAGGTGCAGTGGAAACACTTTGGCCCAGATGCATCTACATGGGAAATGGAGGATTCCATCAGACATGCATATCCGATTTTGTTTACTTATTTATATACATAGCATGCTGACATATAGAGAATTGAGGATGAGGTTCCTTTAAAGGGCAGGGAATTGTAACACCCTGTTTCCTGCAGTTTGTAAATATAACTATATTGGTCAAGAAACTATGGAAAACTCAAAGGTGTGAATGTTTGATTTGATGGACCTTTGTATAAAAGGTCGATGAATGTAAATTCTGTTATTTTAATAGAAAATGGATACGTGTTGCATGACTACTGGAAAGGGGATGTGTTAAGAGAGACCACGAATGCTATGAAATAGATGGTGGAGTGGACCAGAAATGGTTGTGTTAACCTCCACCAAACCAATACCTTGTTGGATTTAATTTCTCAGGATCAGAACAACCCTCTGACCCATGAATGAATTACAGACAAGCTGGTAGGTGGGAAGACCTCCTCAAGAGTTAATGAGGGGATGGGGAATGCCTCCCATCTATAAGGCTTCTATACCTGACCATGAACTGGGAATTCGGGAAAGACACAATCTTTCTAGAAAGGGAAAGAAAGGAAAGTGTGGGGGTCAGAGAGAAAATCTGTGAAGAGTTTCGAGACAAGAGATAGAACTCTGGGATTTTAGGAAGAACTATGAAAAGAGTGTGTTTTGATCATGTGAAATGGAGACTGGGTCAGGAGAAGGAGATTAACCTTTGCCCCTATCTATTTCTGTGATGGAAGAAGATATCCAATCTCAAAGCATCGTGTTCTAGCTTGGGGGTGGCTAGTGGTAAATCCGTTAGGAGTGACTGAGCCTATGGTTGGGTGGAAACGAGCACCCCTTCTAGTAGTCACTTCACATTATATGGTTCTAATAAGTGTTTCCATACTGTATGCGTTGAATTGGGAATTAATGGTTGCATGCATGTATTTACTTATTTGTAAATGGTTTCTGCATTGAAAAGGTTAAATTATGTATATACATTGTCTTCCTTGAGAGATTATGCTTCTTCTTTTCCCATATGCTCCAATTTAAATATCGAAGGTGTTTTCCTCAGATAGCTACCTCATAGCTCTGAAATCAAAGAAATCCTCTTGGCACTACTACCGTCTCAGTAACCTCATGAGTTTACGCCACCCTGTTTAAGAATTTAATTTTTTGTGAATTAGGAAGGCATTTCCTTCAAACCAGTAGCATGAGAGACCTTGAACTCACACCCATGACCTTAAATAAAACCCAACTAAGAGTAGATCTCATAGCCTGAGATTTATCTGAAGGTCCATGTGACCTGGGTCTAGGAACCCTATGCTAAGCCCGAAAAGGAGCTAGTTCAAAATGGTTTCATAGTTTCGGGAGTTCGACGCCTGGAATGTCAAACTTCACGATAGTCAAAGTTACCCGAACTCCCCGAGTAACACGATCTTTAGATTTATCAAGAAATTGATTGAGGAGATGAATGTGAACCTTTAATTGGGACAAAAACCTATCTTAGTCATCAGATCGACTCAAAGACCCATTAGAGTTAACGAATCCAACACCAACTGCTCGATTAGATCAATGGTTGGGAATCATTGTGGAGCGTGAAGGTGAAATTAGAGGACATGATAGTTCATGGCTTGCAATCAACCAACGTCATTGATATTGTTGGGGATGGAATATCAATGACCATGATTAGACAAAGTCAGCCGATCACTTCCCAGATTGTGGAGATTGGGCCCTGCAATTGCTGTGAACCGTCGATCTATGAACATAGATCGATGGTGGGGAATCATTGTGGAGTGCGAAGGTGAAATTAGCAGATGTGCTCATTCATAGACCACAATTCACCAACGTCATTGATCTCATTGGGGAGGAGGATCAATGACCATGATTAGAACAAGTTGGGCGAGTACTTTTCTGATTGCAGAGATTGATCTCTCAGATAAAGAGTGAGCACGTTGGGCCCCACAATCACTGTGAATCATTGATCGGTGAACAAATCAGTATTGGCCAGATCATAACCATGAAAACCTGAGGGAGGTTGAAAGATGATTAGACCAGAGTGATGAGCGCATGTGTCTCCCTTGAACCAACTACTTTTCATCCCTTGGCACACACATACCTCACCCACAGGGTTGGTGAAATTGCTGGGATTCTGGGAGTTTGGGACTTCAGGACTCCGGAGGAATCAAGGTGCTTCTAAAAATCCCTGAAGTGCTGCAGTGTCGTAGTAGATCCTAGCCATTAGCACATGAAGGTACGTGGCGGTAGATCATTGACTCTGAAAAAGAAAACTCTAGAGGATCGCGAGGAGTGAACGTTGAAGTCCTGAAGGGGATCACGATCGTCGATCACGAAGGGACCCGTGGCGCTTGATCTGTAACTCTGGGTATGGAGTTATTTGGAGGAAAAAGGCATTGGAATATTTGAAAATCTTGAATGCTGAAGTATCGAAGTGTCTCACATTTTTTGATCGTGAAGGGATGCATGACACTCGATCTGTAACTCTAGATACATAGTACTTTGGAGGAAAATGGCATTGGAATGTTTGAAACTCCCGAACGTTGAAGTCTCGAAGTAGATCACAATCATCAATCATGAGGTACGCATGGAAATCGATCTATAACTCCGGGTATAGATTACTTCGGGGAGAAAAGGATTTGGAGCATTCAAAACTCTCAAACGCTAAAGTCCCAAAGTGAATCAGGGCCGTCGAAATCCCTAAGGGCATGCAACATCGGATTGTGAACTTCAGAGATTTACCACTCTCGAGGATTCACGCGGTGGTTGTATTGCCATCTATTTTCTTGGTGTATGGTCATAGCCCGCAGTCATATGTAAGTGTAGAGGGATGGAAGAACCCAAAGCACATGGGAGAGGATATTTTCCCACTCTGAGCTCGGTTTGGAGCATGGAAACCGTGGCTGAAAAGCTTTGGAAAAACATAATGGAATAGAGACCCATAATGAGGGTATTTATTTTCTTAAGAAGAAAAATTTTTTTATGCCCCCACCATGGGTATGTTACAAGCTTGATTCCATGTCTCTGCAAATATTACAGAAATAGAGTTCTATAGAGGCACTTCCTTCAAACCATGTACATGTGACCAACAACGCAAAACCAATGGCTTATTAACTAAGTGATGTACCCAACACCTTATGTATTATATGTTTGTAACCCATGGCCGATGGTTGGAAACAAGTCATCCGATGCTTCGTCCTTTGAGAATTCAGGCCTTTGCGAGCTTCCAAACCTCTCAAACCATATTTCACCGAAGTGCGTATATGGTATTCACTAGTATATCGAACATTCCAGATTTAATCTTCTATGATCAGATGATCCTTAATTATCTAAAGGATTTAATCACAATCGATGATCATGACTTAATCAAGTGTTAAGATGAATGATTCTCTTTTATTCCATAACTTCGGCTATTCATGGCTCCTAGGCTACGAAGTGATTACCTACCGACTAAGTCATAAAGTGGTGGTGACTGCTTGCTGCCAGTTAACACCTCCACTTATGCTATCCTTCCACTATGCTTGATCATCAGTTGAGAATTATCCTGAAGTAGATCAACGATTAACATTACTTTGTGATTTACTCTTACTCTATATTTCCACTGTACTTGATAAACAAGTATGACTTAATCAAAGGTTGAGATGGGCAACCACTATTTACTTCGGGACTCCGAGAATTCGGGGGTTTGGAGGTCTGGGTGATTGATTCTCCAATTTACACTAGAGTTGGTCAACATTAGAGTTGACTGTCTCCTGATCTGATGGTTGAGAATGATCCCGAAGTTATCTTATATCAACGATCAATGTTGACTTCAGCCTTCAGCACTTCAGGTGATTTCTCCTACACATGCCTTCAATATTCTGGAGTACATTTCACCGAAGTAGATAGGATGGTTGGATTTTAATTGCACGATGAATGGTTCTCATTCATTTCAGAACTTCAGGACTCCGAGCATTTGCTGGTGGTGAAACTCCCGAAGTACATACTCTCAGAGTGATGTATTTGTGGACATCACTTGTTGACATGGAACTAATCTAGTGGCTTCCATGTGTCACATAGATTCGTGACTTATGCATACCTGAAATTCTAATAGAACCTTGACACTTGCCACCATTTGATTGTTCCACCTGTGCTTACTAATGTGGTCTGCTAAAGTGGATCTCCTAATGTGTGTGCTACGTTTATTCACTTTGTGACTTCGAAACTTCAACCTTCAGGTGAATTTATATGTTCTCGACCCATTCTCGCTGAAGTGGTCAACACCGAAGTTGACCACTATCCTGATACAATGGCCATTATGTATTCTCTAGATCTGATGGTCCTTCTTTAACGTGAAAATGATTAACTCTATCCAACGACTATCAGGAATTCGAGTATTGAGGATCTCAAGACTTTTTCCTTGCTTATCCTATCCTTCTAGTTTCCTTGATCTAATAGTCGGGATATTACCCTAAGTGTTCCCTAGATCAGATGACTTGCATCTACTTCAGAACACTTTGTGGCTTTCTCTGTCTTTCCACTAAACTTGATCCAATGGTTGGGATACTTCCTGAAGTATTCCTCATATCGGATGACTCATGTCCACTTTAGGACTTCGACCTTTAGGTAATATTTACCCATTCTGAGCTTCTTTCCTCCAGAGTGATAAATGTTGGAGTTGAATACTGTTCTACTCATATTTAATTCAATGGCTGGGACACCTTCTGAAACTCCTGCTTAAGATCTATTGATTGAGATATAATTCTTCCAAACTATGACTTTCCCTCGATCTGATGGTTTAATTCATTCCCAAATTTGATAATGGACGACTCATGTGCGCCATTTCTTCTGAGCCTCTTGTGCATCATCTATTCTAAGATTTTGGGATTATACTTGGATTCCAACTTGAACCAAGGATCTATGCTTTTGATCTCGTGTAATCTAATATGATGCTTCTCCTGAGATTTAGGTAGATTCCTCATTTATAACAACTCATCATCGCCATCACAACAACATCGATTGTTTTTGACATAAATGAAAACACATCAAAGACAATATGTCCAACAAAAGTGTTTATAGAGATAGATTCAAAGTATTCAGATAGTAGAAGTACAAAATGATAGATTGATCGATTGAAAAGAAATTTTCCCATGTAGATATTAAAGGAATATCATTGACAGAATTTCCAGGTAGGGATACATTCATTATAGGTTTGAGGATGTATTACCGATTAGTGGAAATATTTGATTCAGTATGATAAACAAGAATATGCGATGCTCAGTTACAACAAAGAAGTCTTCATGATAGTTAGTAACATATGGGTCATCATTGATGACAATTGAGTATCAGAGTTATGGATAGGTTATGACATATGGAAAAATATGGATTTATGAGATCTTTGGTAGGTCTAGAAAAATATATGATAGAGAATATTGACAATTGGAATTAGTTGAATTAGTGAACAAGTGAAATTAGTTGGTCACAAGAAGACAAGAAATGAAAGGCATAATAGAACATGGAAAGAGAAACCTTCAATGTGATGTCCCAAAACATCCATGTCGAGCCACGCTATGCCAGAGAACTCTTTATGTTCTCTCTGTGGAACATATTGTAACAGACCAAGCATCATACTGAGCTATGCCATGTAACTTTTTTGAACTGCATGCAATTAAATTATATACACATAGAGCTCTTGTAGAAACATATATATAAAACGTAACAGACAAATACTTTACATAAATGCATGAATTCATACTAAAATAACAGTAACCATAGACATGAAGGATATATGGGAAATACCCATAAACATACAGACAATTATAATCATGCATAGGAGAAACCCATAAAAATAAGCACGCAAATAACAATGAAACATGTAAATTTATCACACAATTGACACTTATCTTTGTAAGAATATCACCAACTGTGTGCAAAACTTCCATGAACCTCCCAGCCTTAGACCACACTGTTCATCACTCTCAACAGTGAGTCACCCCTGAGCTGGGACTAAACTCCACTCGGGTAAAGGGATTCCTAACTAGGCTAAAGGCTCATAGACAACAGGAAAGACTTCGTCACAGGTGCTCACTCAACTAACATCCTACAGTCCCTCATTCCCCACATGCCTGTCCCACCCAGGAAGTGTGCCCCTTCTCTATTCAATAGTCCTTCGACTGCCCCACTTCCTTTCTGGGCTTCAGCAACAAGTTGGACATGAAGTCTTAGAGAACTCTAGATGCAGTTCAGCACCTTCAGCAATCAATCCCCAACAATTCTCTCACCCAGAGAATTTATCATGAGCCTAACAAGCCACCTCTTCAATATCCCATGGGTCTGACAACTCGCTTCTTCAGTCCAACTCATAAGCTAACCAACTACACCAACACAAAAATGGCCATGGATACAGGTTCAGGTACAATCATGAAGATACGAAGGACAGTTCAATGGTTTTGTGCATTCTCATAGATAATTGAATGGATGAATCAATGATGGAAGGAATCATGGGAAGAATGATGGAAAAGATGATAAGAAATTAACTAATTCTCAACAATATGTATGCATGTCCCCAAATTGACACTTGTCATGTTGGGAGTTACTTTGGCCCACTTGTACCCAACTTTAGAACTTAGGATAAAATAATTATCCATACTTTATGATTTAAGAAATATTAATATAATATTACTTTTTGGCTTAAGCTCCCTAGCTTAGACCCTCCCTTTCCCTAACTAGTGGAGTTTAGTCCCCCATCTCTTTTATCGTGGTCGGTCTACGTGCAACGATGTATTTTATATTAATTATGAGACATGTACAAAAATAGGCACACTGGCCTTTAACTTCTAGGCTCTCTAGTCTAATCAAAACATAAGAATCCTATCTTATAATATCTTGGCTCACCAACCTATAAAACACAACATATACACAAAGGCTCCTTGCCCTCAATATCATGCGCACTTAAGTTGTTGCGCGTGGTATCCTGAAATGTTCACACTTCATCATCTTACTACGTAGTACATATGCGCACTATGCCATGGATGTGCATACAAGTGATATCAAAACAAATCACCATCTTAAGTACATTTTCATTTACATTACAATTAGGTTCAGCCTAGGGATATTACAATCCCCTCCCCTTATTTATGCACTATCCTCAGTGCATCATGTACCCATATACAACAAAATTTCAAAAATCCTCAAAAAGATGTGGGTATTCTACCCGCATTGCATCCTCATGCTCCCAAGTAGAGTCCTTAGGACCGTACTAGGTCCATTCGACCTTTACAAGCCCTTTGGCTCGATTCCAAAGCTGTTGATTTTCTGGTCCATAATTCATACTAGATGCACTTGAAAAGCACCTTCTTGCTCCACTTGAATCACATTCCAATAAATAACATGATTAGCATCACTTATATATTTATTGAGCAATGATACATGAAATACATTATGAATAGACATAGATGCAGACAATGTAATCATATAAGCAACTGGACCAATCTTCTCTAGGATTTAAAACGACCCACAATAGCGAGCTACCAACTTCGAAAAATTCCCTAAATTCAGGGAACTTTTGTTGGCCTTAACTTTCAAGAATACATGATCACCCACTTTAAATTCCCTGTGAGTTCTACCCTTATCAACATAGATTTTCTGCCTGTCTTGGGAAGCCTTTAAATTTTGCTTTATTTTTATCATTTTCTCCTCCATTTCCTTGAGAAAATATGGCCCAATCACTTCTCTATCTGCGGGGTTATCCCAAATTACTAGTGTGTTGCACTTTCTGCCATAAAGTGCCTCAAATGGGCTCATCTTTAGAGATGCTTGGTACCCATTGTTATAAGAAAACTCTACCAAGTGTAGGTAGTCTTCCCATTTTGATGGTTTATCCATCACATATATTCTTAACATGTCTTCAATCACTTGATTCACCCTCTATGTTTGTCCATTTGATTATGGATGATAGGCTGTACTAAAATTCAAATTTGTGCCAAATCCATTAAATAATCCTTTCCAAAATTATGTAAATTTTGGATCTCTGTCAGACACAATTGTCTTCGGTGTGCCATGTAATCTGAAAATTTATTTCATATAAACATCAACAATGTTCACTGCCTTGTGAGTGAGCTTAACTAGAATAAAATGGGCAGCTTTAGTAAGCTTATCCACCACTACCATGCTATAATCATGTTGCTTGTTTGTTCTGGGCAGTTTAGTGATGAAATACATGGTCAAAACTTCCCATTTTCACTCAGGAATGGGTAATGGCTGTAGAAAACTAGTTGGTTGTCTATGCTCAACCTTTACCTTTTGACATTCCAAACATTTGGCAATAAAATCAACAACTTATTTCTTCATGCCTGGCCAATAATATTGGCTCCTGACAACTGCAACCGTTTTCTGATATCCTAGGTGCCCAACATAAGTCACATTATGTATTTCTCTCAATATAAGATTTTTCAATTCATTATAATTTGGTACATAAAATCTGCCCCTATACATGAGAATTTCATCATTAATTAGCTTGTATTCCTCAATTTTCTGCTGTAAAATACCTTGCTGTAATTTTGTCACTAATTCCTTGTAATGCAAATCTAATTTGGCAGCCTCTGTAATTCGGTCTTTCAAATCTGATTGGTACATGCTAATGGTTGTAGAATTCATTTCATGCACTCTGCTGCTGAGTGCATCAACCACTTTGTTCTCTTTCCCCTTGACATGCTTTATATCAAAGTCATATTCACTTAGAAATTCTAACCATCTGCTTTGCCTAGCATTTAGAGTTGGCTGATCAAATAAATATTTCAGACCATTGTGGTCTGTCCTCAGCTCAAACCTTTTCCCCATGAGGTAGTGGCTCCATTTCCTTAATGCATGAACTATGACTTCCAACTCCAAATCACGAGTGGCATAGTTTCTTTCATTCTCCTTCAACTTCCTTGATTCATAAAATATAACAAACCCATTTTGACTGAGGACTCCACCAAGTCCCTCTTTACATGCATCTATGCATACCATGAAGTCTTCATTTGGGTCTACAATCCTTAGTATTGGAGCACTTGTTAGTAACTGTTTCAAGTGTTGGAAACTCTTTTCACAATCCAATGTCCACTGAAACTTCACACCCTTTCTTTGTAAGGAAGTGATTGGGTGTGGAATCTTTGAAAAACCTTCAATAAATCTCCTGTAGTATCCTGCAAGGCCCATGAATGATCCGACCTCTGTCACATTCTTTGGCACTGACCATTCTCTAATGGCTTCTATCTTCTCAGGATCCACTACTATCCCATCCTTTGAAATGATATGCCCCAAATAATGAATTTTCTTCTGATAAAATGAGAACTTGCTCAACTTATCATACAATTGATGCTCCCTTAACACTTGCAACACCATTCTCAAATGAAGCTCATGCTATTCTTCTGACTTAGAGTATATAATAATGTCATCCAAAAAGACAATGACAAACTTGTGTAAATATTCTCGGAAAACACCATTCATTAAGCACATGAAAACAACCGGTGCATTTGACAACCCAAATGGCACCACTGTGAACTCATAGTGGCCATACCTTGTCTTGAAGGTGGTCTTGCTGATATCTTCCTGTTTAATCCTTACCTGATGGTATCCCGATCTGAGATCTATCTTTGAAAATATCTTTGCATCCTTCAATTGATCAAAAAGATCATCAATCCTTGGCAAAGGATACTTGTTCTTAACAATCACTTTATTTAACTGCTTGAAATCAATGCACAATATTAATGTTCCATCCCTTTTCTTTACAAACAAGACTAGGGCACCCCAAGGTGACACACTTGGGTGTATAAACCCCTTCTTTAGAAGCTCTTCAAGTTGCATTTGCAACTGCTTCAGCTTTGGTGTACTCATTCTGTAAGGAGTCTTTGACACTGGAGCTACTCCAGGCATTAAATTTATAGAGAAATCAATATCTCTCTTTTGGGGTAGTCCTGCTACCTCCTTGAACACATATTCATATTCTTCCAAGACTGCATGATCTTCCAAATTTGACACCTTATCTCTAGGTGTCTCTTCCATATGTGATGCAAATATTTGACACCCTTTCCTGTAACATTTCTTCAGCTGTAATGCTAAAATTTCTCCGATGATTACTGCCCTGGGAATTCCCTACACTTTCCTTATTTTCCCTTCCTCATCCAAGCAAGTAAATGCTTTTTTATGACAGTTTAAGAGATCATTATGTTGGTCCAACCAATCCATCCCAATCAGACAATCATAGGAACCTAAAGGCAATATGTTCAAATCTTCCTTGGTGTTCAGTCCATTCATGTCCATAAGACATGACTCAACCATGTCATTAACTTTTCTTTTGGCTCCTGTAGCCAGCTGCACCAACCAATATTTCCCATGCTTGCTTCTTGGAAAATGGAAACTTTCCACCATCTTAAGATCTATATAACTATGACTAGCTCCTGAATCAATTAAAATAGAAATGGTTTGGTTGTTGATCATACCTTCCACTTCAATCATGTGTGACTGATACTCTTCTTGCTTGTTATCCAGGGCTGCATAGATCCTTGGTACAATTCTACCCATGTTCTCCATTGTTTCAACTTGCTATACATTGTGAACAATCCTTCCTTTTTCACCTCTGCGAGGACAATATCTGAACATGTGATCTCCTTTACAACCCCAACATTGAATAGGTGGCTGCCTTGGCCTTTGACCCCCTCTTTCAATCGTTCTGGGCTCTCTAGGATTTTTCTGTCCTTGTGGATTATTTCTGAAGAATGGTGGCTTAGACCCCTTCTTCCTTTGTTCCATCTTGAATTTCTTTTTGTCTTACCAAGCTTTTTGAAAAGTTGGCCTTGATTTCTGCTGATCATATAGGCACTTATCTCTCCTTATGGTCTCCTCCAATGTATTTGGATCATCATGCTGTAGTTTGTTACTGAGGAATGATGGAAATCCACTCAAATACCTTAGAATTTTAACTGTCTCGTCCTTTATGAAAGAGACATACTTCAACAGTTCTAGAAACCTTCTCTCATTTTCATCTATGGTCATACTCTGAAGCTTGAGTTCAAAGAACTCTTTCATTTTCTTGTCATAGTATCTCTTAGTCAAGTATTTCTTCTCAAAATAATTCTTGAATTCTCTCCAAGTAACACTTTTCTCTTTAATGCACTGCACCTGCACAAGCTGATCCCACCACATGGATGCCTTTCCCTTGAGTTGGTAGATGGAAATTCTACCTTCTGCATGAGAAGAATAAATATGCGATTCAAAATACTTTCTCATGCCCAACAACCATGTTTCTACATCTTCATCCTTCTTGTGCTCACCATCAAATGTAGGAGGTTTGATTTTGTTCATTTCTCCTCGTAGCTCATCCACCCCAAACCTCTTGTGTTTCTTGACAGGGGATGGACTTGGGATACCATGTGATCTCTTATTGGAATGCCTCGAGGAGTGATGGTGATGTCTACTCACACTTCTTTCTTTTCTTTTCTCATCATGAGACCTGTGACTTCTCGATTTTCTTGAGTCACTTTCCTTGTCCAATTTCTTTTCAATTATGTTCAAGATCTCCAATAACTTCATGTTGAAGTCATCCTACTGATCCTTGGATTTCATAATCCTTTCATTATTATCTTTATGGCTTTTAACATCCTTCTGTAAATTTTTAACGGTCTCTGCCATATTCATGTTTTCATCTCTTTCATCTCCATGTCTGTTGGAGTTTGTTCCTTCAATGCTCAAATGGACATCGATCCCTCTAATCTCATCCTCCTGACTGTAATTTCTTTGTGCCTCTTCCATTCCTATCGACTATGCACTGATATTGATCTGATCTGTTTTTTGTTAACTCTGCAAAATGTGCATCCAACAAAACTTTGTAATGCTAATTGTTTCAACAATTTCATGAAAATATGAACCATTTTGGTTCAATAATATATCAGAATCCTTTCTTCTTATTTCCTAAAAATTTGAATGCCCAAATTAACTTTCTAGGTGGATATTTAGATTCCATTTTTCAATACCTTTCCAACTCCTGCTCACATGCTCAATTCCGAGTTTGGAGCTGAAAGTTATGGTCATTTGAAACTTTCCCATTAACTTCTCTGTTCACACTTCCACTTGACACAATTCTGCGCTGTAATTATGCATTGTCACACCTACTCCGCTGAAATTTTCATATGAGATCAATTGGGTTTCTACACAAACATATTATGGACATTCTATCCAAGTTTAACCTCATTCTAGGTTCTGGGCTGCTAGTTATAACCTGCTGAAGTTCTAGGCCAAATTGTGTTTATGGTATGGAATGCTATAGGTACTTTATTTTCCATTTTAAACATCATTATCATGCCCATAAATTTAATTCAGATCTGGGAATGTATTCTATGGTTCCATATATTTCCATTGACTACTCCTACGCCTCAATCTGATTCAAGAGTAGAAATTTATGGATTTTGGAAGTTAATTGGGTCTTAAAACTTACCCTCTACTGTTTAAGCTGTAACTTTCTCATAAAATCTCTATTTGACAAATAGTTTGCACCATTAGAAAGATCTATCTAAGCTCTTTCATTTGAGATGCAAAGATAGAGTGTACCTACGATACTCCTCTGTCACGTGGTTTTTGATTTGCTAAAAACTCTGTTAATACCCTCAAAAACACGCTACAAAAAGATGACGTTCAATTGATATAAAACATCGCAGAAAATCACTAGTTTTATGTTGTTATTCACCTTCCAAATGACTCCGCGCGCACAAATTTCAACCTGTAAACCCATATTCACCATGCGTAGAAAAAACACAAGGGAAATCATGCTTAGCACACTTTAAAACCACTGTGTATCACTTCTCTGTCGTGCCACTAACTTACGTGCACTACTTCCATGTCGTGCACCAATATCCACCGCGCGTAGTTTTGGTTCTTTTTCTAGTACATGTTGCACGTAGTTTTTGTATCGCGTGCTGATTTCCATGCAAATTTTACTCTACGTGTTGCACCATGCCATAGTTTAGTATGCCCTACCGCACATCAGTACCTTGCACGCACCATTCACTAAATTGTCGTGCGACAACATATACCCATATTGCGCGCACAACTACCATACTCCACTGTGCTATGCCAAGACTGCACGTACCACGCATACCATTATTATGAATGTCCACACCACGCACACTTCTTATGCATATGAAAACTATGCAATGCCAAATTTAGCGCACGCACCCGCACACCAACATTTTTCCACGCGGCGCCAAAATTTAGCGCGTGCACCAGAAAACCACTATTTGTCTGCACAGTACCAAAATTTAGCGTGCACATTCGCACACTAACATTTTTCCACTTGGCGCCAAAATTTAGCGTGTGCACCAGCATGCCAATATCTTTCTATGCATCACCGAATTTTACCTATCACAATCTTTTAACTGAGAATCATGCATTTTTAGTGCGCCCACCTGTGCACATTCACCTTTGTGCGCATCAAATCCTCGTGAATTGCACTGCAAAAATTGGGGATTTTTCCTAACTTTTTCCCCCAATTTACCATAGACATTCTTCACCCACAAAATTTTTTCAATTTTACCCCGATAACACCAATTCAACCTTTGCAACAACAAATCATTGTGGATTGACATTTCTGAAATGAATTCCCCCAAAATCAATTCACGAATTGAGAATTTTATTTACTAATCTTTCTCCAACTGTCATGGCTTCACTGTAACTTCAAATTCGACCAATTCCAGGTTCGAATTTTCTAGAACAGATATTAAAACAATAATATCTCACCACTTGGCCAAATTTCTCCATTTTCTCATGAATTTAACAACAAAAATTGGGGCTTTTCCCAATTCTGCGTTGTTGTTTCTAAATTTACCATGGATGCTCTGTGACTTGAAATTTGGCCACTTCAAAATAAATCCTTTGTGTAATTTCACCTCAACTCAACTCGTTTGGCCCATTCATGCTCAGTGTTGAAAACTGAAGCTCTGATACTAATTTGTGACATCCCCGACCATCCATGTCGGGCCATGCTACACAAGAGAACTCTTTATGTTCTCTCTGCGGAACATACTGTAATAGACCCAACATCATACTGAGCTATGCCACATAACTTTTTCGAACTGCATGCAATTAAATTATATACACAAAGAGCTCTTGCGGAAATGTATATATAAAATGTAACAGACAAATACTTTACGTAAATGCACAAATTCATACTGAAATAACAGTAACCACAAACATGCAACATATACGGGAAATACCCATAAACATACAGACAATTATAATCATGCATAGGAGAAACCCATAAAAACAAGCACGTAAATAACAATGCAACATGTAAATTTATCACACAATTGACACTTATCTTTGTAAGAATATTAGCAGCTGTGTGTAGACCTTCCACAAACCTCCCATCCTTAGACCGCACTGTTCATCACTCTCAATAGTGAGTCACCCCCGATCTGGGACTAAACTCCGCCCGGGTAAAGGGATTCCTAACCAGGATAAAGGCTCATAGACAATAGGAAAAAATACGTCACAGGTGCTCACTCAACTAACAGTCTATAGTCCCTCATTCCCCACATGCCTGTCCCATCTAGGAAGTGTTCCCCTTCTCTGCTCAATAGTCCTTCGGATGCTCCACTTCCTTTCCGGGCTTCGACAACAGGCTGGACAGGAAGTCTTAGAGAACTGTAGCTGCAGTTCAACACCTTCAGGAATCAATCCCCAACAATTCGCTCACCTAAAGAATTGTTCATGGGCCTGAAAACCCACCTCTTCAATATCCCACGAGCCTAACAACCCACTTCTTCAGTCCATTTCCCAAGCTAACCAACTACACCAACATAAAAATGGCCATGGATATAGGTTCAAGTACAGTCATGAAGATACAAAGGATAGATCAATGGGTTTGTGCATGGTCATGGATGATTGACTAGATGACTCAATGATGGAAGGAATCATGGGAAGAATGATGGAAAAGATGATAGGAAATGAGCTAAGTCCCAACAATATGTATGATTGTCCCCAAATTGACACTTGTCATGTTGGGAGCTACTTTGGCCCACTTGTACCCAACTTTAGAACTTAGGATAAAATAATTATCCATACTTTATGATTTAAGAAATATTAATATAATATTCCTTTTTGGCTTAAGCTCCCTAGCTTATCCCCTTTCCTTAACTTAGCCCCTCCCTTTCCCTAACTAGTGGAGTTTAGTCCCCCATCTCTTTTATCATGGTCGATCTACATGCAACGATGTATTTTATATTAATTATGAGACATGTAAAAAAATAGGCACACTGGCCTTTAACATCTAGGATCTCCAGCCTAATCAAAACATAATCATCCTAGATTATAATATCTTGGCTCACCAGCCTATAAAGCACAACATATACACAAAGGTTCCTTGGCCTCAATATCGCACACACTTAAGTTGCTGTGCGCGATATCCTTAAATGTGCACACTTCATCATCTTACTGCGTAGTACATATGCGTACTATGCCATGAATGTGCATACAAATGATATCAAAACAACTCACTAGATTAAGTAAATTTTCATTTACATTACAATTGGGTTCGGCCTAGGGATATTACATTCAGTAGAAGCTATATCATCAGATCGACATTGTTGAATAGTATGGTCATTTATGTCTAAATAGTGAACATAACAGGCCATGAAGTCAATAAATTTTGAATTATTTTTATATGTCATAGAGTTACAAGAAGAAGCACCAATGGAAAATAAGCAGCACTGGATGAGAGGAAAGGAAAATTATATATGAATATTTACATTGATCTACATGACATCTTGCATAGAAGTCAAGGAAAGAGAAATTGTCAGAGAAAGAGATCAAGAAGAAAGAAGCATGTAGACATGGGGATTTATCCTTTTCCCCATGATGTCAAAGGGAGAGGAAAATAAATATCATAAGAGAAAGAGTCAATCACATGAATTCATAGAAGCATTGTTCAAAAAATGTATACTTTCAAAGGGAGTCACTCTTTGTTATTGATATCAAAAAAGAAGAGGAACTTGGAAAGAAACATGAAGATAGAAACATGTGAAGAGAAATAACAGATGCATGAAGATAGGGGGAGAAACCCCATGGAGAGATACCCTTTTCCATTGATGTCAAATGGGGGGAGAGATAAACATTGATGAGGAGAAATGGTCAGAGGGGGAGAATGAGTACTGGCATAAGAGTGTTTCCATCGATGTTGGTGTTTCCATAAATGCCAAAGGTGGATATTTTTGGATAGTTGGTTATCAATGATGTCAATCCTTGGAGCATTCAAGATACCCTATATTTGTGATTGATATTGATGGTGAGTTCCTTTGATCATTCAAGAAACCCTAAGATTAAGGAGAGAAGTTACTTGGAAAAGGTATAAATACACCTCAAGGAGTATCTCATAAGTGCATTCACTCACTTATTATATTGAACATATTCTAGTGAACTAGTGATCTATTTGGAAAGTTTGAAATGGAAAAAATGAGGTATATACAAGTGAGAAGTGTGGGAGTTTTAGGATTACAGATGAGATCTAGTTTTTTTTGTAAAAAAACTAATTGGATGATCCCTGCGATTCAGACAACTAGTGTCATGTGAGGAATCCCCGTGGGTTTCACACTTCCTGCCATGTGAGGCCCCACATGACATCAGTTCTTAGTCCCATGGGGCTAAGAAACATTTGGGTATTATGCTAGTGCTAGGCTATTGAGGACTGAGGAAAGGTTATAGGTCAGTTTTACAAAGTTTCAGCTCATCTACAGGATCATAGGTAAGTTTTAATGGTTATTCTTATGCTTTTATGGAACATGTTTAGTGGTGATGATACATGGTATGGTACACCTTGGTGATAACATGATACCTTGTTAGAAGTACACTCTTGGCTATCTTGATATCTGGTTTGGTATATGTCATGATGATGGTTCATTATTAGAGACAAATATTTGAGAATTTGGTTATATGGTAGAACATGTATGAGATACACCTCTTGGTGATGTTGGTACTTGGTTGAGGTACACCATTGATATTTCTTGTTTGGCACACATTATAGTACATTGTCTATGGATGATTGGAATGTTGTTTGAGTTACATGGTTGATGATATGGTGCATGGTTAGAGGCATATGTTGATGATCTTGTTACATGCTTGATTAATTTGTTGAGGAACTTCATTGTTGATATCTTATGGTACATGGTGTATGGGATGATTGGGACATATCATGAGTGATATGGTATATGGTTGAGGAACTTTTCATGGTACATGTTGGTACATGGTTGATGGTATGGTACATGTTTGATGCATGAAATAGTACATGGTATGGTACAATTTTTGGTGCATGGTTGATGCACAACTTGGTACAAGTGTTGGTGCATGGTTGATGCATGGTTTGGTATAGGTGTCAATTCATGAGATGATACATGGTTGATGTACTTGGTATAGTGCATGGTTGATGTACTTGGTGTGGTACATGTTTTGGTTCATGGTTGATGCATGGTTTGGTATAGGTATTGATACATGTTGATGTACATGAAATGGTACAGGTTAATATGCATGGTTGATGCATGGTATGGTATTGGTTTATGTGATAGGGACAATGATAGTTTGATGTGACAGTGGTAGTCACAGGTTGATGTGACAATGACAATGATAGGTTGGTATATGTGATAGTGGTAGTCACAGGTTTATGATTTAGTGATAGTGACAGGTTGGGTGGGAACGAAAGGTTGATAGTGGCAGTGATTTCAGTAGTGATAGTTTGGTCTACACTTATATTTCAGGGTGGAAGAATGGGGCAAGGAAAGGGGGTTGTACCCTCCTTCTGGTTGGAGCCAGAGAATTAGGTAGTTGGATATTCCTTCTAGTTGGAGCCAGAGAATTAGGGAGTTGAAGTTTCCTTCAGGTTGGAATCTATGAATTAGGAGGTTGTAGCCTCCTTTTGGTTGGAGCTAGAGAATTCATGGAGTTGTAGCTTCCTTTAGGTTGGAGCTTGAGAATGAGGGGTTGTAACCTCCTTCTGATTGGAGCTAGAGAATTTAGGGAGTTGTAGATTCCTTAAGGTTGGATCTTATAAATAGGGGGTTGTATCCTCCTTCTAGTTGCAACTATAGATTTGGGAATTTGGTGCTTCCAATGAAGGTAATCTTTGATATATAATAAATCATTCTATGGTTTTCTACCATTTGGGTTTCCATGTAAATTTTGGTGTACTGTGTATTTGATGTGATGTTTTTGATATGATTTTTATTATGATTATATGCTCATGATATTTTGAATGAAATAATAGATGATACATTGATGATATATTGTTGTTAATATTGAAGATTATATATTGTGGTTAAAAGTGGAAAAATAGCTCATATTGAGTCACCCTCCCTCTTGGTATTCCAACAGTAGTAACCAGGGAGAAACTGAGTTCCTGCTCAGTTTCAATTGGCCTTCAAGCATGAAGGTGAGGATGAAATTTTTTCCATGTCCAAGGTGGATCATAGTCCAGCAGGTACAACAACAATGGAGTTGTTTTGATCAGTTTCCAAGTGGGAGATTGTTGGTTGTGGAGCCCGATTATATTTATGATTTATATGTTTGTTTCAGTCATGTTTGAATCCCATTTCTTGATGGGGGGATGTGGGGGGGATTTCCCCCCCATTATTTTCATTAGGGGGGTCCAGGGGGGGCAAAAAAAATTAATGGATCCCCCCCCCTCCTTCGCAGTGGATCCAGAGGCAGTGTCCCCGAAGTGAAATTTTGGGAAAATTTTCCTTGCAAAATATTGTAATTTTGTAGTAAATTTGGACCGTTCATTATAAGGTCGCATATATCATGGTATAAGTTATGTTAAGGATTTTTTCCCTAGAAGGAAACCCTATTTTTTGTATGAGGGCATTTTATTGCAACTTTGTATGAGATTGAATATTGTATTCTGAGAGAGAATACTGTGAGAGAAAGAAGAGTAAGTTACATCAAGTGTGCTCTAGGTTGTATCCCTTCATTTTTTATGGATAATAATAGGGAAGGAAATGGAAATTCATCTGGTGGATGTAGCCCACATTAGGTGAACCACATATATCTATGTCTATATTATATTGTGTATCTTTTGTGTTTTATTTCAACAATTTTTTTATTTTATTTCTTCATGATCCTTTTTTCTAACAACAAATGATAAAATTATGCTATCGATGTACTCCTCAGTTAACCTGGGAATCTGGTGGCCTATAAAAGTGAAACATTGTCTGATGTTATTTGTAGATACCCCATATACGACAAAGACATGTACTCTATTGTGCATTCATGTCAACAATGGAAGCATTACATTTTAGGAAATGAAACAATCATACACATGAATCACATGCCTCTGCAATTCATGTAAACACAAGAAAAGTTATAGAATGCCTTTCATTAGAAGTGGTCCACTTACGTGCAACAATTCCACTTGAACATCAATTACAAAAAGGGTAGCACCAACCATGTTGCAAAATTCCTTAGTCGACCCCCGATTGTGGTACTAACCATAGTTCTTAAGTCTTGTGGGAATGAGACCTTTGGGTGGCCACAATTATACAACAATGACTCTGACTTTGTGGCTACCTATCAAACCTTGATTGTAGGAAAACCATTTCTAGAATTCTATCTCTAGGTGTTGACGGGCGAAAATGACTGTCCGTCAACTGGAAGAACACGTCCGGTCCGAGGTTGTCTATTGCAAAATATTGTAATTTTGTAGTCAATTTGGACCGTTCATTATAAGGTCGCATATATCATGGTATAAGTTATGTTAGGGATTTTTTCCCTAGAAGGAAACCCTATTTTTCGTATGAGGGCATTTTATTGCAACTTTGTATGAGATTGAATATTGTATTCCGAGAGAGGATACTGTGAGATAAAGAAGAGGAAGTTACATCGAGTGTGCTCTAGGTTGTATCCCTTCATTTTTTATGGATAATAAAAGGGAAGGAACTGGAAATTCATCTGGTAGATGTAGCCCACATTAGGTGAACCACATATATCTATGTCTATATTATATTGTGTATCTTTTGTGTTTTATTTCAACAATTTTTTTATTTTATTTCTTCATGATCCTTTTTTCTAACAACAAATGCTACAAATTATGCTATCGATGTACTCCTCACTTAACCTGGGAATCTGGTGGCCTATAAAAGTGAAACATTTTCTGATGTTATTTGTAGATACCCCATWTACGACAAAGACATGTACTCTATTGTGCATTCATGTCAACAATGGAAGCATTACATTTTAGGAAATGAAACAATCATMCACATGAATCACATGCCTCTGCAATTCATGTAAACACAAGRAAAGTTATAGAATGCCTTYCATTAGAAGTGGTCCACTTACGTGCAACAATTCCACTTGAACATCAATTACAAAAAGGGTAGCACCAACCATGTTGCAAAATTCCTTAGTCGACCCCCGATTGTGGTACTAACCATAGTTCTTAAGTCTTGTGGGAATGAGACCTTTGGGTGGCCACAATTATACAACAATGACTCTGACTTTGTGGCTACCTATCAAACCTTGATTGTAGGAAAACCATTTCTAGAATTCTATCTCTAGGTGTTGACGGGCGAAAATGACTGTCCGTCAACTGGAAGAACACGTCCGGTCCGAGGTTGTCTATTGCAAAATATTGTAATTTTGTAGTCAATTTGGACCGTTCATTATAAGGTCGCATATATCATGGTATAAGTTATGTTAGGGATTTTTTCCCTAGAAGGAAACCCTATTTTTCGTATGAGGGCATTTTATTGCAACTTTGTATGAGATTGAATATTGTATTCCGAGAGAGGATACTGTGAGATAAAGAAGAGGAAGTTACATCGAGTGTGCTCTAGGTTGTATCCCTTCATTTTTTATGGATAATAAAAGGGAAGGAACTGGAAATTCATCTGGTAGATGTAGCCCACATTAGGTGAACCACATATATCTATGTCTATATTATATTGTGTATCTTTTGTGTTTTATTTCAACAATTTTTTTATTTTATTTCTTCATGATCCTTTTTTCTAACAACAAATGCTACAAATTATGCTATCGATGTACTCCTCACTTAACCTGGGAATCTGGTGGCCTATAAAAGTGAAACATTTTCTGATGTTATTTGTAGATACCCCATWTACGACAAAGACATGTACTCTATTGTGCATTCATGTCAACAATGGAAGCATTACATTTAGGAAATGAAACAATCATCCACATGAATCACATGCCTCTGCAATTCATGTAAACACAAGGAAAGTTATAGAATGCCTTCCATTAGAAGTGGTCCACTTACGTGCAACAATTCCACTTGAACATCAATTACAAAAAGGGTAGCACCAACCATGTTGCAAAATTCCTTAGTCGACCCCCGATTGTGGTACTAACCATAGTTCTTAAGTCTTGTGGGAATGAGACCTTTGGGTGGCCACAATTATACAACAATGACTCTGACTTTGTGGCTACCTATCAGACCTTATATATATATATATATAACTATGGTAGATGTATTTAAGAAGAAAAAGAAAACATAAAAATCTCACTTATGAACAACATTTACAGGTTGTAAGTTTTACTAGAAACTTACGAAATCAATGTGAAAATAATTTCTTGAAAATCAGATAAAGAAAGCACATTAAAATATTTTTTTGTTTTCTATCTATAAATCTAATAAAATGTGAATTAATTAAACTATGAAACACAGATGGACCGATAGTCAAAAGATGATCTAATATTTCTGGTTTCACTAATATATAAAATGACAAAAATTAGAAATAAAGAAGCTAACCTGATGTCAGTTCATTTAGATGTGTCCATGACTCTGTGTGAATTGAGAGCATCCAATTGCCATGCCTATGAGATAAATCTGCAATAGACTTATACTGAAACTATTCTGAATAAATTTGTAACATGAATTGGTAACCAGAGTTTAATAACATAATAGGGAACACAAATTAACTCTGTGATCTTATGATCGAAAATGGTTATAGTCGGATAAATATGAGTGTAACATATTCATTTCATTGTTCAACCAAATATCAAAGAGAAATCCTAATACTCAAAATTGAAAAGATGACCACAGTGTCAATATCTGGAACAACAATTATGAACAATATTTATAAACTGAACATCCTGAAACATAACATATCAATGAGTCTAAAGCTACATGACATATTAATATACCAAGATTAAATAAATCAAAACATTAATGAAACAACATTTGCAATGGACTAAAGATGAAGGTTGTATGTTGTTCCATAAGTCTTGAAAATCATTCATTCATCTTTGGTTCCAGGCCAAGATGCCATCCCTTACAAAATGGAGAGTATTTAAAGGGTTTTTGAAACCTCAACTTCCTATCTCCCGTGATAGGATCAAATCTCATAAGATCAAAATATTACAAATATGGAGGGCCTACAACCACTCATGATCAAATCATATCTTCAAAAGTTTATAATTTTTTTTCTTATTTACAAGATAAACAAAAAGGAGATACTAATCATATAAAATGAACATGTCCCATCTCATAAGATTAACATCAGATATACCATGTCCTGAAAAATGAAACAGGGACAAGTTAGATATTTTATTAACAAATAATTACTAAATTTTATATGAAAATGACTTGGCTACAAAATCTCTTGATTCTGTAGCCAGTCTTATATTGGTAAAATAAATCCAAGTTTAACCGATTTGATTTTTTTTTTTGTTTTAAATAACATGACTGTAATAAGAGGAAAAAAATGTCTTACCATTAACTAGTAACTAAATGGATCAAGATATCTCGGAATTTACTATGGAATTCACACTGTTTGCATTATTTATTATAATGTTGCATGTCTTCTTAATACATTTTACTTGTCTCTGCTTGTTGGTTTCTTAGCCTACCGAGAAACTCTGCATTCCAGACCCAGGGTTCATATCTTTCAGGGTACCAGCAAAGCCTAAAACTATCGGCCCTTCTGGTGAACTAGAAGGCAACACAACACACAAAATGCGTTGTGCAGTCTCACCCAAGATAGCTTTAGTGGGTGGCTATAAGACTCGTGTGTTTACAGCCTAGGATTGAGTAGGAGATAGAGGGTCATCATTTTGATCCACTAGTTATTAACTGTATTACCAATTACTATTATCTGACCTTCGGGATTAAACAATGCAACATAAATGAACTAAATAGTATAATAACTCATCCATTCATCGCATCTAGTGTCTAACTAACAACAATAAGTATAGAGATGCAAGAATTCATCACATTACACAAGTATTACCGTGGTTCATCCCCTCCCGGGGCTACGTCCACAAAGATTTGGCTCTTGCCTTTTTTATTATGATAGTTCTACAATTCTTGCACCGCACGCTTACAATTCTTCTCAGATCGGCAAGATCTCTATGAGGTGAACTAGATCACACCAGGCTCCTTAGCCTATGACCTGATCCTCGAGATCTTCCTCCTGGTTAACTCTCTCGTTACAAGTACTCCCTTATCAATGTATTACATACAATGGAAGCTCAGTCCTCACAAAATATATGAACTTATGAATCTATGAACTCTCTAATTATCGAACTCTCGACCTCTTGAACCAATTGACTAACTTTTCTTTGATACCTGCTTACCTATATTTATATCTATCAGGCTCTTCAGATGTTTACACAAAAACGCTTACCAAAAACCCTAACTCTTCTTTCATTAGGTCTTCCTTCTCCACATGCGTTCTCTGCTTCCTTCCACTTGTCACCTCCTTCTTGCATATGCACATGCTGTGCTTCTTGCTAGTTGTCGCTTTCCTCCTGCATGCTTCCCTTCCCATGATTTCTCTTCCAATTGTCATTCTTCTTCGTGCATGCTTTCTTTCCCTTGATTTCTCTTCCAACTATCGTTCTTCTTCGTGCATGCTTTCTTTCCCATTTCTGCCTGCTGCCAACAGGCCCCCAACACTGACATGTGACTCATCCTGAGTCACCTAATCTTTCTGAGTTGCTTCAATCTCTTTAGTGATCATCTGAAACTTTCCCCTTAGCTTTGCTGCTATTGTTAGTGCCTGCACGGTATTCATCTTAATAGTTTCAATGACCTGAACGACCACTTCATCACTCAGTAGTCCTGCGCATTTTGCCCGGGTCTATGCCATCTGTGCTCTATCTTCTTTCCCTCGATTTCTCTTCCAGCTATCATTCTTCTTCATGCATGCTTTGTTTTTCATTTTGGCCTGCTACCAACAGGCCCCCAACACTGACATGTGATTCATCCCGAGTCACCTAATCTTTTTGAGTTGCATCGATCTCTTCAGTGATCATATGGATATTTTCCCTTAGCTCCACTGCTGTTGTCAGTGCTTGCACAGTCTTCATCTTAATGGTTTCGATGACCTGAATGACCACTTCGTCGTTCAGTAGTCTCACACATTTTTCCTAGGTCTGTGCCATCTGTGCTCTATTTGATTCTTCTTGTGCGAGTACTTCTTCTACCCGTACTTGTAACAGTTCTATTTGAGCCTGCCGCTCCTGTTTCTATATCTGCACAGTGACGCATTCTGCGTGCATCTTCTTCAAATATTGCATCCCTTTTACACGTTTTGGGATCGGTATGATATTTTTCTTCTGATTTATTTCTTGGATCGCTGCATTGATCCTTTCCTCTTCCTTGTCCCAACGTTGAACTTGTGGGTCCTTCTCCAGTTTTGTCCAAAGTTGCCCTGCTTTGTCGAGCAAGTCAGCTGCTGTGCTAATCTGTTTCTCCATCTTCTGTATTTGTGTTGTTGCTTCCTACCTACTTTTCTCCTTCACTTATAGTGGAGTTGTTGGTGTTAGCTATTCTCGAAGATCCCCGATCTTCTTCTGGTATTGCACAATTGCCTACACAATCTGGTCGATCTTCTCTGTGGTTGGGAGTTCGTTTCTCTCCATGGTGTTTGGAAGTGTCCCAAAACTTTCTCCCACTCTACATTCCAACTCGTTCCTGTGTTCCATCTCCTTTTGATTTTCTGACTTGGCATGCCCATACTCTTTTTCCAACTCTTTCTGCTACTTTGTTGTTTTCTGTAGCTTGACTAAGTTCTTATGTGCCCGAGACTCTATCTCATGGTCGACGCTAACCTGTAATATGTATAGTGCCCTTGACGACATCCGTGTCAAGACCAATTGAATGTGGTCCAAATCCTTTAGTGGTGTCTATCCCACTATTTCATCCATTCGTAGCATGTTCGGTCTTATGTGGACCGTTGTGGATGCGTGTGGCATTGGAAGAGCTGGGTATCATTCTTCGATCTCCATTCTTTCGTTGGTTTATGTTACCGACTACTCTATGACTCTACTGCTACTTGTGCTCTGGGCTTCTCCAAGTGTCTTGAGGAGCTACCTTATTTTTTCCATCTCTTTCTGTAGCTTATCCCTATGATGTGCTATGTGATCGAAGTCTTCGGCCAGAAAATCCTGGACCATTCTGGCGATCATTTCTCTATAATCTTTCGTGATTGTCAGGTCTGGTGACACTCGTTGTGCCTTTGATTTCTTGCGCGCACCTGTGGTCTATTCAGCCGGTCTCTTATTTCCCTCGGGCTCCTGTTCAGTGGGGTTTGGAGTGGTCTCCTGCATTCCCTTAGTTTGATTTGGATGTTCGTTGGTCTCTTTCTTCCCCTTTTGGGTTTCTATTTGCTCTGAACCTTCGCTTGTTGGAGGTTGTTTGTTTTGGCCCATCCTTGGTTTCTTGGGCACTGTCTTTTGCAGAGGTTGTGTTTTTGTTTGCGTTGCCTCCCCTTCCGCGGGTCCTTCCGGTACTTCCTGGGGAATGGATGTGATCTTCCATTCAACAGGCCATTCGCTGGTGACCATGTCTATATCCCCTTCCATGATGAAATAGCACATCGGTAGCCACTGATGATTAGGATCCTGCCTTGGTTGTATCCACATGGCTTGCCTTATTTCTCTAAGTTAGTGATGTCCCCATATCGCGTGACAAATGCTGGTGTTATTCTCCATGACCAGTTAATGGCTTCATGTACTATATCCTGTTTTCCCTCTTCTGTTTGGTCTATGGCCCTGCTCTCAGTACTCGATATCTCACTCTCTCAGCCCGTGGTCTCATAGAAAAAGCTACGTAGTCTAGTTCGAGCCATCCCATGAAGGCTATAAGGGTTATCAACCATGAGTAATAAAATTCTATGCCAAGTTCCTATGCATCCCCGCAGTCCATTTGGAATAATTTTAACATATAAGGTGCCCATTGTACGAAGGTGCCTTCTGTGCACTTAGCTGCAACTGCGATGACTCTTGCTGGTACTTCATCTTTGTGGTATTTCCTTAGCATCTTATAGACTAATATATTTTCACCCAATTGTGTTGTTGGGTTGTTGATCCGTTTGATTATAATGCCTCTTGTTCCCCTTGTTGTGCCGTATTTCTTCTTCATTTCCTCTACTAGCGCTTTTTCCTTGGATTTATCATCCATAATCAGTGCGGGGTCCATACCCCGATTTGGTAGTCCTGTTATTTGGGCGATAAGGTCCACTGTTATGGGGATGGATCTGTCTAGCCATATATCCCCCCCATGCATAACTTCTAATAGCTTCTTGACGCATGCAGTCGCGTACTGGCCTCTGCCAAAATGTGGGAGTTGTAATAGTCCTAAAATGCAGTTCGATCCAGTCTAAATTTCCACTGATGCGACTGACTGATTGTTTCTCCAAGTTGGTTAACCATGATGTTCTACATGAATAATCTGGGTTCAAGTTCTGGGTACTTAGTGTCATCTGAGACATCATGGTCAGAATACTTGAGCTTCCCAATGTGACCCAGTAGCTGCGGTTCTTCTTGTACTCCCTCCGGTATGTGTGGTATCACAATTTATGCTGTCGGTTTTTTACGAGGTGAGCTCGGTATCAGAATTCTGTCGTCCTGCTGTGGTGCTTGGTACAAAGTTCCAACAATTCCCATTTGTTGTCCCATAAGACATTCTGGCCAAGCTGAGGTAGTTTCGATGGTCTCTTATATTTGTTGACCAAGGCTGGGTGCCTGCGGCTCGTCAGATTTCCCTTTTGATCCTCGATTCTGTGTTGTGTCGTTTCCTTTCATGGATAGTTTGGGGCTTTTTGGTAGCCCTTTCTATTGAGGTTCCACTTCTTCATTCATAGGTTCCTATGGTTCTTTTTGCATACCCCCTTCCAGTTCCTCTAGGTGTGGCCGCTGACTCTCTTCTAGTATTAGTGTAGGGCTCATCGGTGGTATTTCTAGGGATGGGATCTCATCGATATCGACGGTTTCTAGTTGATGCTGCACGTTTTCTTCCAGTGGTTCTCGTGACCTAGTTTGAACTTTGGTTTCCCTGGTGGTCAATCCTGGTTCAACGGACTTCGGTGGTGCCATAGTGGTGAGTGTCAGGTGTCTTCTGTCTGTAGGGGCTTTTGATCTTTCTTTGTTTGTTTGAGCTGCTGTGGCTTTCTCTATGTTCTTCTTTCACGAATAGACAAGTTGTTTCCATGCTTGCTTGCTATATGGGATTGTCCTGAAGCTTATCGAAGACGCTTCCTCCATGATGCGATTTATGCACCATATCTATGGATTCAATGCATGTATGACATTTTCATACTTTCCATTACACTTCTCTGTCCATTTCCAGTTGGCGTATTTAATGTGACATTCCATCAGTCCTTGCCATGCCTTAGTTCCACTTTGTGTTGTCCTGTCATCCTTCTTTTTCTAACTTTCTATTTCCCACTCATTTGTCTTAGGTGTGTGGCCATTATTCTAGCCTTTACTCCATTCGTGTGTCGAGCGTCCTAATTCTTTTTAATGGATTTTCATTTTTATTTTTTTTTTCCTGCGCGGTGGGTGGTCGATCGTCTTTGTACGACTTCAGTCGGATTCCATTGATCATTCCTTAGAGGTATGTGCCTGCTAGATATATTGACTGTACAAATCCTCCGTCTATTACCGTCTTGACCTCGTATGGTCCTAGCCAATGAATTTTCAACTTTCCTAGGTGCTAAAATGATTTGATGTCATAGAGCAATACTAGATCGCCTTCTGTGAAAGTCTTCTTCTTAATGTGTCGGTCGTGCCATGTTTTGTATCTGGCCTTTTGCACTTATTGATGGAATCCTACCAGGATTCTTTCTTCCTCCATTGCTAATAGTTGATGCAACCTTTCTTGTATTGCGCCGCGTTCTATCATTTGTGTGATAGCGGCTACGCGTAAGCTGGGTATTAGAAATTCCAATGGTACTATCGCTTCTTGGTCATAGACGAGTTTAAATGGTGTGTGGCCTCTCAAATTCTTGCATGATGTCTTATATTCCCATAATACTGCTGGTACTTTGAGGTCCCAGTTGTCTCTGTTGATGTTATAGATCTTTGTCATTGCCTTCTCTAGAAATTTGTGGAAGGCTTCTACTATGCCATTCGCCTGTGGGTGATATGGTATGATTTTTTGGTGGTGAAATTCAAATTCTTTGAGCATCGCGTAGATGGTGCTATTTATGAAATGCATGCCTTGATCACTCATCAGAACTCTTGGGAACCTGAACCTAGTAATTACTTATTTGAATAAAAAGTGTGCAGTGGTCTCTGCACTACAATCCTTTACTGGTGTGGCTTCCACCCATCTTGTTAGGTATTCCATCACGATGATGATGTATCTTGCCCCTATTCTTTTGGATGGCAGGTTAATAGGTCACACAAAGTCTATTGCCCATTTATCAAATGCTTGTAGTGTCACTTGCGGTCATAATGATATCTCATTCCTTCTATTGGGTTTGACTATGCTTTGACAGATGTTGCATGCCTAACAATATTCTTTCAAATCCCTATGAATCATTGGCCACCATAGTCCTGCACGAAGTACCTTCTGTGTAGTATATTTTCTTGTGTAATTTCCTCCTCCCAACCCCTCGTGGGCTTCTGATAGAATCCTTGGTCATTCGTGCTCCAGCACGTACCTTCGTAAAATGTTATCTGGGCCCATTTTATATAGATGTCCTATGATCAATTGATAGATGGCTACGCGAACTACCAGGTTCTTCTTCTGCGTGGTGGTATACTCTTGTGGTGTGGTACCTGTGCTAAAATACTAGATGATATCTGCAAAGTAGTCATCAAAAATTTGTATTGAGAATAACTGTACATCAGGAAAGTTGTCTTCTAAGCTTGTGGGTTCTTCTCCATTTGTGACCCATGATAGGTGGTCAGGGCCTGCATTTAGTTTTCCTGGTTTGACGATTACCTCGAAGTCAAATTCCTGGAATAACAATAACCATAGGCAGATTCTCCCCCCCAACACTGGCTTGTTGACTAGGTATTTTAGGGCTGAGTGATCTATAAACATCTTAAAATGTTTTCCCAGTAAGTAGTGTCTGTACTTTTGAAGTGCGTAAACCATAGCTAGGTCTTCTCTTTCCATTGTGTTATAGTTATGTTATGACTCAGATAGTTTTCTGCTTGCAAATGCTATCGGGTGATCCAAGTATCTTGCTCCTAGCTGCACTAAGATAGCTCCAAGTGCTATTACTGATGCATCTACATGCACATGGAATGCCTTTCCCCAGTCCAGAAATGCTAATATTAGTGTAGTGACCATCTTTTCCTTCAGGGTATTCAGACCATGTTGGCACTCGTTGTTCCATTGGTACTTTGTATCCTTCCTTAGTAGTTTTTCCATTGGTGTTGTGATCTGTGCATATCCTTTGATAAATTTCTAATAGTATCATGTGTGTCCTAACATCGCTCATAGCTGACAGACTATTTTTTTGCGCTAATAAATTGACGATGATGGCGACCTTTGTCAGATAGACCAATAGCCCTTATTTTCATACTATATGGCCCAATAGTATCCCAAACAACGTTCCAAATATGCATTTATTTATGTTCAGTGATATCTGACACTGTCTGCATCTCTCTATCATGAAGCGCAAGACTTATACATGGTTCTTCAATAGACTATAGACTGTCCAGTCGTCTAGATATACTTTGAGAAAATGGTGGATGAATTCTTTGAAAGCTGCAATAACCACTCTGGAGAAGTATGCGGGTGCATTCTTCAGTCCGAAGGACATGACTATAGATTGGTAAGATTCCCATTCCATCACAAATGTGGTCTTGTATCTATCCTCCTATGCTATATTAATCTGATGGTAACCTGAGAATCTGTTGGTGAATGAGTATGCTTCATGTCCCCCCACATTCTCTAGCACTTCATCCGTGAACGGTGTAGGGAATGGGTCGTGCAGGCATGCATTGTTCAACTTCCTCAAGTCGATGCATATCTTGATCCCTCTTCCTTGTTTCTTGTCCTGTATGACCATCGGGCTTATCCATTCTGATTCCTCGACAGGTTCAATATTGTTGACTTCGAGAATTTGGTCAATCTCCTCTTTAAATTCCTATTTATATATAGGGTTTAGTCTATATGGTCATTGTTTGATCAGTCTCGCTTTGGGTCTGAGAGGTATTTTCATTTCTCCTAGTTCGCCTGCTATACCTTTCATCTCTATGAATGTTGTAGGAAATAAGTCATTGTATTCAAACAATAGTTCTGTAATACTTTCTACTATTGAGTCATCCCAGTAGTCTCCAATGATGGCCATTTTGGGATGTTCTGTTGTGCCGATGTTAACTTTTTTTAACTTTATTGGCGTGGAAATAACTTCAGACTCTATTTGTGGTCCCTTCACGTCTCTATCACCCTCTGCTTCTGCAATCTGAATGTCACGTGGGTTCTCTTTGTCCGGTATGTCCTCCTGTACATGGTAACATGACAATAGTTCCTTGACTGTCTGTCTATTTCACTGCTGCTCTTCGGTAATCAGCTCTACTTTTGGTCCCTAAATGAATATGACTCCTCTGATTCGTTTTAGAGCTGTGCCTATGTTGGGGTTCTCATGCTCAAATGAGAAAGTGGTGGTAAAGTTTTGTTGCAATGTTGCCCATGTTGTAGTTCCTTTGCGTAGTTCATGATCTGTATACCAGTTCATTGGTATGCCTTCCAATGTATGAATAAAGTGGTGAGGCCATTCCTTAGGTGGTGTCAATTTCCACAGTGTTTCACACTCCCTCAAGTGTTTCATTGGTGTGCCAAATCCTTTGTATCTCTATTGTTTGTTGTTTTTCTGTGCTGCGCCAAACCTTATTCGCAGTATCCTTTTACATTGGTACCAATCTGTGATGGTCTCCTTGTGTGCGCCCCACCATCTGGCGGGTGTGGCCTTGAGTGCTAATTCAAGTGCTAGTAGCCTCTGTTTCTCTAACACTTGATCTTCATATTGTGTCAAGAATGTTTCCAAATCATTGAGTCCATGAAAACTGGGTGGTTCTACGATTTCTATGCCTATCCATCTCACTGTGCAGTCTATTCTTGCACATCTTCTCGTGGATACTTCATGTAGTCTCTGCTGCCAATTTTTTAACTCGGTGTATGAATCTGTCGCACATGAAGTAATACTATGCCAACTGGGTACCCCATCTGTAGTTGGGTTTACATAATCCTCCTTGCGTAAAGTTGTCCTATATAAATGGATGATTTCCTCTAAGTCTAAGAAAGTGGGTTCTACAAACCTTTCCCCTTTTGATGGATCTAGTGGTGCTATAACCATGTAATCTCTGGATTGAAATGTCATTTTTCTTGTTTTCAAATTAATTATGGCCTAGTTGTCAAATGCCCAGTCCAAATAGAGTAGTGTCTGGTATGGGGTTGTGCCATCCACTATTTCGATGACTTCAAAATATTCTTTGGTGCACACACCATCAAGATATACCATTACTCCCTTCAGCTTTTCGATTGGTAGAACTCTGTGCTAGTTCACTAGTTTTAGTTGGACATTCGAATATCCCAAGGTTGGTTCTCCCATGCATTGCCAGGTTTTCTTGGGTAGTACATTCACTTCAGATCCTAGGTCCAGTATTATATCTCCCATATTGAAATCCCCAATGTTGGTAGTCAATCTGAATTCCCTACTTGTTCTTCTCCTCGTGTGTAGGTGATTGACAATTTTTGGTTCTAGTTTTTGTTCTGTTTTGTTGCTACATTTTTCTAATATATTTTGCAATATTTTCATAGATCACCTAATATTTTGATGCATGACTACAAAAAGTGTTGGATAGTACTTACTTGTCCCTTACATGACAATCCTTCGGTATGATCCAATGACGATGACATTTCATATTCTAGGGCTTCGTGGGATGGTTGCGTATTGGAAGTCGATGTTGTGTCCTTCTGAAATTCCTGTCTGGCTTCCTTAAAAGTCTCTTTTTATTTGGGCATATTGAACTGCTTCCTTGGTTTGGTGTTCTTCCTTACCCACTGGTTCTGTGTAGGTTCTTGTCAGACTATGTCGTTTCTTGTCTTAGTTCCTCCTCAGGTGACTATGTTGATATTTCGTCCATCCTCCCTTGCTTCGGATAAAATCCATTGCACATTCTGGTTGTTCTGGTTCCTTTTTTCCTAGATCTTTACTAACAATGCCGGGCATTACTTTGTCTTGTTATCCAATGCATGACAGTACATACAAATTGTTGGCGGTAGTGGGAATTCCCTTGCATAATGTCCCGGTTTCTTACAATTGTGACACATGACTGTTCCTCTACCACGTCTGAAGCCTCCTCTCAATCGTCCTCCTCCTCGATAGCCTTCTCTGTACCCTCTCTGTGCGTTATATGGTGGTGCCTGGTTGTACTACACGGTATTGTACTAGGGTTGTGTCGAGTTGTATTATTGCTGTACAATATTTTATGGAAAAGGGACTTGATTGAACTGGGGCGTTGCTTTCCCAGTCATCATTTCGGCCTGTACACTGTAGGCGTCCGATGTTCTTTCCCGCATCAACTCTATAGTTCTGTAGTCCTTGTCATCGTGGCCTATGGACTTACAAAAAGTGCAGTAATGATTCTTGGGAACTATCTGGTTCTTCTACATCATCGTGCAGTGATAAGGGTCATGATCCGGTTTCTTGCATATTTCATACCATATTCCTCCCTGTGGGAGTGGTTTTAGCATGCATTTTGCCATATACTACGTGAATATTGGACATTCATTCTTGTGGTCTCCTTCTGTCTTGCATGTGGTGCACCAAACAACTTCTCGTTTCTCTTTGTTCCTATTCTGATTCAACTGAAATGTGAGTTTCTTCAAATCCTCCTTTAATTCTTCAATGGTCGGGTCTGTTTGTTGGTACTGGTTCTCTTCCAGCTACAAGGCTTCCTGTAGCGCCTCAACCTGTGTATGAAACTTCTATTGTCGTAAGGGGTATTTTAAATGTGGTAGTAGTGAGTTGAAAAATAGATGTCGGTGTTGCATATCAATCATAAGGTATTTTAACTTTCCCTTTAATCTCTTAAACCTTTGGTCAATCTCCCATACAAACTCTCCTGGTTTCTGTCGGATCTCAATCATTTCATTCATGTACTGATCCTCTGAGGTCGTCTTCTGGAACTCATTAATAAGTAGCTTATTGATGTCTTCTAGTGTCCTCGTCATCCCAGAAGAAATGTTTGTGTCTAGACTCATGTACCACTCTAGTGCACGGTCTATTACTATGATCGCTAGCTGTGGAAGTTTGGTATCTTCATCTGTGATCTGTTTTTCTTCCCAGATCTTTACACAAATGAAAAAATGATTTTCTAGGTCTTCTGCTGCTTCTCCTCAGAACTATGGTAAACTGATCATGGGGTCATGTCTTACCATTCTAAATACTAAATTTCTACCTTCGCCATGCAGTGTAGATACTTGACTTGTACTGCCTAAACTAGCTCCTCCAGTTGTTTCTATGGTAGTAGATGTGCTTCTCGCTATCAGACTTCCTCCAAACTTTGGTTGTCTAAACGGTGGTATTCTCTTTGGTGTATTAGTCGTACATGGGTTTATGGGTTCCATGCTAACATTAATACAGAAAGGATGGATATCTTCTCCTCCTGTTCTTGGGCCTCTTGTTTTCCTCTCATAGGTTGCGCACAGTATTTCCTCAATCTGCTCCACAGCCCAGAGATCCTCTAACTCTTCTTCATCGTCTTCCAAGCCCTCCCTCACGGCTACAACTCTCTTATTGGTATTCACCTTGTATTGGTAGGGTGCTCCTCTACGCATCGTTCCAGGTGACGCCAAGATCCACTTAATTTCGTCATCATTCAACAATATTGGGTACAAATATTCCTCCTCCTTCTTTCCTTTGTCCTCTCCTTCGGCCGTTTTTCCTCCCCTCTGTCAATGATTCCCCCCTTCCCCCATGCATGCAGGGAAGTTTAGCTATCTGCTTCCATCATCATTACACCTTTGTTATATAAAAGTATTTTAATCAAAGTATACAGTGATCGAATGTACCTTCCACTAGGTCCGTGTAGGAATTCCTGCTCTACTGCACTGTATGACTTCGTCATGTTGACTGCAAATTTTGTGATGAAGCCTGCCACAATACTGTCAAGCCAAAAGTTGACTACGCGGGTGAATTTGTTGTTCTCCTGCTATAACTGGTCAATCTGTATTGGGGTCTAATCTAGCTTTTAGATCCAATTCGTCACATGGATATCTTTCAACCTTAGTGTCCACTCCTGTAATAGGTGAGGAAAATCACAGAAAAAGACTTCGTGTAAATCTGTAACATGTATCTATCTAGATATTT
>JASDQU010735274.1:84026-109259 GCA_032191745.1 Picea mariana
TCTAGACCTGGGGTCCATATCTTTCAGGGTACCAACAAAGCCTAAAACTATTGGCCCTTTTGGTGAACCAGAAGGCAACAAAACACACAGAATGCACTACGCAGTCTCACCTGAGATAGCTTTAATGGGTGGATTTAAGACTCATGCATTTACAACCTAGGATTGAGTAGGATATAGAGGGTCGTCATTTTGAGCCACTAGTTATTAACTATCTTACCAATTACTTTTATTTGACCTTCAGGATTAAACAATGAAACATAAATGAACTAAACAATATAATAAATCATCCATTCATCGCATCTAGTGTCTAACTAACAACAATAAGCAAAGAGATGCATGAATTCATCACATTACACAAGTATTACCGTGTTTCACCCCCTCCCGGGGCTACGCCCACAAAGATTTGGCTCTTGGCTCTTTTATTATGATAGTTCTGCAATTCTTGAGCCACGTGCTTACAATTATTCTTAGATCGACAAGATCTCTACGAGGCAAACTAGATCGCACCAGGCTCCTCAGCTTGTGACCTGATCCTTGAGATCTTCCTCCTGGTTAACTCTCTCATTACAAGTACTCCCTTATCAACATATTACATACAATGTAAGCTCAGTCCTCACAAAATCTCTAAACTTTTGAATATCTGAACTCTCTAATTCTTGAACTCTCGACCTCTTGAACCAACTGACTAACTTTTACTTGATACCTGCTTGCCTATATTTATATCCATTGGTCTCTTCAGTCGTTTACACAAAAACTCTTACCAAAAATCCTAACTCTTCTGTCGTTAGGTCTTCCTTCTTTGCATGCGTTCTTTGCCTCCTTCCAACTGTCACCTCCTTCTTGCATGTGCACATGTTGTGATTCTTGCTAGTTGTCGCTTTACTCCTGCACGCTTCCCTTCCCATGATTTCTCTTGCAGTTGTCGTTTTTCTTCATGCGCGCTTTCTTTCACTCGATTTCTCTTCCAATTGTCATTCTTCTTCATGCATGCTTTCTTTCCCAATTCAGCCTGTTGCCAACACTACTTAATTTCCCTGAGTTCACAATTTTGTTTCATGAGTAGCTCATTGTGGTTTGTAAGCATTTTTATTCTTTCATGTAGAATGGGATATCACTATAGTACTGTTCAATCCAATGTAGACATTCCTCTCAATGCACAGAAGGAGCTATCTGTCGATGGAGCATATAGTTGGGTGTAAGAACATCAACACTACTTTCTACTGGCCCTTGACCAATATTAATACCAATAAACCCCTTGCTACCTTCGAGACACAGTGGAAGATTACTCATGAAGTCGTATGGTTCAATAGGATCCGATTTATGACAATCTGGATTTTCCTTGGCGAGAAAATTTTCAATTTTGGGGTCTGGATCCTCATTGATCTTGATTGGGTCAATCGAGATCGAATGAGTCTTAGATCGATTCCTCAAAATTCTCGATATTAGTTGACCAACCCTTTTATTTCGAAACCCTAAAGTTGCATGCTTCTGTTTGGAATGTTTGTGAGGTTTTTTTCTATCGGTTTTTATAGTGGCTTTAAGGCCAACAACTAATTCATGCATAGGGGTTTCATGGGATTCATATCTAACCTCTTGTTGCCCATGTAAAAATTGATCGGGTATTGCCTGGTCACGAGGGTTTTCCTTTAAAAATTCTAGATTGTTTCTTGATAAATCGAAATGTTTCTCTATCAGAGGATTATCCAACATAGGGTTTTCTATAGGAATTATTGTAGCAAAACCATTTTGGGCCAATAAATTATCCCAATTGTCACCCAAGGCTGTCAAACGATGAACCAAAAACATTATAATTAAGCCATGGTGAAAGAGGCTAGAGTCGAGGCTCTGCTTCTTGTATCTTTTAGACATCTTGTACAAACTCATTAGTAGATAAAATGACATATTCAAATGGAAGTCTATAAAGTGCATAAGAAACTTCACATGATACAGAAAAATCAGGCCATAATGATCCTCACAGGTAATAATTTTTTTAAGAACTGATAAGAGACCGTGCCATCTAGCCTTAAGCAAAGAAACAAGAATATCTTTCTCACAACAGTTTATCTTTCTGGAAGTCATGAAGAGGCCTTAGGGAACTTCTTCAATTTTCAAATTCTTGAACCACTTCTGACCGGTGAGAGGGAAGCCTGTGGCTTCGCTAAAAAACTCTTCAGTCACCTCCAACTGAATATCTCCAACCTTCACTCTAAATCCATCAAATTTTTGTGCAAATTACTTAGCCACGCGAAGGTTATACCCTTCGAAATTTTGAATGAAAGCATCCCAACCTTGGCCTTTCAAATCCTTGATTGCATCATCATAAGACAACAATGCCTAAGAGCCATTTGGCTCGATTTGGACAACAAGATCCATTAAAATTATGACTAGACTATAACATGGGTGACTCAACCTAGCTATGGGTTTAGATGGTAGAAGTAAAAGGAATAAGTATGAGTGGATAGCATGGAAACAAAACAAGTAAAAACCCTGTGTGATCATAGTATAACATTAAGGATTCGGTCATGAAGTTTAAGTGCTCCTGGTAATAAAATCCCTGGGTACATAGCATAACGCAAAACCCTAACTCGTAACAAAAATCCTGTCAATTCATTCTATCAGCCACAGATGCTGGTGCATTAATTCGCATGTCTTGGAATGAGTATAGTTGATTTTCAAAGGGTTCAAAATAAATATGTTTACAATTCAAATGCAAATCAACATTTGGTATTATATCGAAATTCAATAAACTCAAAAAGGAAATCATTCAAGTATTAAAAAGTAAGCACAATGAACCTTTAAAAGCATGTTTTAACTAGGGATGTAATACAAAATTAAGTTTCCATGCTTGATTCATGCTTTCAGTCATGAATCAAGCATGAAAAGGTGATGTTGGTCCCCGGTTTTGACCATGTTCTTTGCCCATACTACATACCTTTGACCTCCGACTATATGCCAGTACCACCCTTTTTGACCTCCTTTTGATATAATCAACATCCCTTTACCACCCAAAGGGGTCACCTAAGGTATCTTTGAAATTCAAGTTATTATTATGCATTTTTAATACTTTAATTTGATAAATGAGCTAATATCACTTGAGTAGGTACCATTGCTATTCTTGGCGCAGGGTTCCGGTACCAGGTACCAACTCACTCCGTAGCGGTACCAGTGGAGCAGTTCGAAACCGATGCATCATGGCATGCGTTATGGCTCGAAGAGGGAGATAGAAGAGTCACAGGCCAGCTGGAGCCGTTGCCACAGAGTGCTCGAGAGTGTGATGATTCCCTTGGATCGATTGTGCTTCAAGTGTTCACACTTCGTGACACTACGTGTCACGAAGTTGTGAAACGAATTTCAGTTTCATTTCAAGACTACTCTCGGATCAGGGATCCGTTGCTTTTACGTTTCTCTGTCTAAAGACTGTTACAAACATTTGTATTTTGGGATATAAACCCGTGTCATTTCTGAGAACGGGTTACGAAGACTACGATTATCACTACTGTGTTATTTTGCTATTGCTATCAGACTTATGTTGAAGCTATGTTTTAATGAAAATCGTTGTTGCTTATATGTCGAGTATACCATGATTTGAATATCGTTTTTAATGAGTTAATGGAGCATCGTTCTACATTGTATTTGCACCGTGTGATCTAGTCGGCTCTAGTCGTTCCCCACAGCGCTTGCGCCGTTTGGTTGGTCCCGCCAAGCTGGTGCACGCCGCTGTTCCATTAGCAAATAGAATTAGTTAGTGTGTGTGTGTTGTTGCAGTTTAGTTCCGCTTCACTTCGATTTATCATAGTTTCATTTTATCATAGCGTGTGAATGCTTGTGTGTACACTGCAGTCTAAAAGCTTTAGAAGCATGCTATTCATTCCCGAACAGACTCGATTCCCAGACCATATCTTTTCCTGTTGGTGAATGCTAAACGCAGTACTGATGCCTGTAGCGTAGCATATGCATATGATTGCTTGGCTTTTAATTTCTTTTCTTAACTTAGAGTAGCATGCATTTTGTTTGGTTAAATAGTAGTTGTGTTGTGTGCTTAGGATAGATAGGTTACAGTTAGATGGAGCTCCTGGTACCAGTTAGCAGCATTAGATTTTCTTTAACCTTAGATTTGTTTTTCTATAGTTAGCATTAGACTTGCTTTAACGTTAGATTTTCTTACTGTAGTTAGCGTTAGATTTGCCTTTCTGTAGTTAGCATCAGATTTGCTTTAACATTAGATTTGCTTTCTTATAGATAGCATTAGATTTAATTTCCTGTAGATAGCATTAGCTTTGTTTTCCCATAGACAGCACTAGATTTGTCTTGAATGCCCAGAATGAACGCAGTTCAGGAAGTACTCTGTGTGTCATGACTTAAATGATAGTGCTGATGGTAGTTGGTTAAACAGAGAGTTAGAATGATTTTTGCAGGATTACATTTTTTAATAGAGATAGCAGTACCAGTTTCTGAGTAAGCTTGTTTTTCTTCTATTTTTGATTTCGTAGGAAATGCTCAATTTTGAGTTAGTCATCAGAATTCAAATTCTTAGAATAGGTGTGTGATTTATTTTTAGGATAGCATTCGAATAAAATACTAGACGCTTGCCTGCACATACTGTGTATCAGCTCGAAGTATACTAGCCCTGGTTTGACAATTTAGTGATTCAGGACACTTAAAAGCTACAATTTAGCAGCCTGACAGGTGAATATAAAAGAATAATCAAACATCTTTAATAACCTAGCGATCATCCTAAAATGATAATATGAACAGGATGAGGTGAAGGCTGCTACAGGAAGTGTCGTTTGTCGTTCAAATAGCCAAAACATGTAGGGCTGCCAACAGTGGCGACTTGGTGGGAGAAGCAGTTATCTATGCATCACCTAATGAGTTCATGTTAGGACTGATCAGAATGATTAAAAATTAAAGAACAATGGTGGTAAGTCAAGCATCCCAATTAAACTCAAAAACATCAGACATGCCAGTCTTTAGATGTCTTTATGTTCAAATGGAATCTGGTGACAAGTTATAATTACGAGGGAAACGATATTCAAGACAATGACTCCGATACAGTTGACAGGGCTGCTACTACCAGCAGGTGTCCATAGCCTCGGTAGGGATGTCAATTAACCCACTCTGATGCCTCTATCCTGTCCAAGAATCTGTCAATTCAATATGAAGGGTATTTTGCGATAAATATCAAAATTTATACCTAATAATTTTCTTGAACCCAACATTGCTTTGCTGCCAGCATGCCTGTTCAGTACCCCAACGAAGTTGTCTTGGCATCATGTATGCATTTAACCTCTGCCTATATACCTATTCAGTATCTCGATGGGTTTACAGACACTTCCCACAACTCTCTAGAAATTATTTACAATTTGACATAAATTTATTGATCTTCAGAAGAGAGGGGTGATGCTGAAAATTTCAGTTTTCAAAACACTTGATATTTTCCATCCTTAATTTTTTTCTTGATAACCTTCATCATGACCCGAAAATAGTTTTCTGATAAGAATAACTTTTCGAGGACAGGAAGGCATACTTGAGTTGTTTTCTTTAAAAACAGGCACAATGTAAAGAGCTTTAATGATGATAGTGTCTTCTCATGATTATAAAGTGAAACCAAGAAACCTACTTCGAACATAAAGTTTCTTTAGCTAGCCTGCATTTCAACAATTTACAACATTGATGCTCTGAAAAGAACTTGACTGTTGTTTCATGATGAGGTATTCTAGTTTCCCTTCATGAACTAAAAGATGACATAGACATAAGTTTATTCAGAAAGTAGTGAAAACAAGAAAAATGAAAAGAACCAAAATAAAAAAGAAAAAGAAAAATTAAAAAGAAATATGTACAGATTTGAATATGGAATTATTAGGAAAAATTCCTTTTGAGAGCTTGGCCATTCACCGGGAAGGTTTCTGGCTGTCCCTCCAAATTGTGTAGATGGAAAGAGCTGGGACCTATTTTTTCAACGATTACAAATGGCCCCAGCCATAGATTTTGTAACTTGGTGTGTTCCCCTTTTTCCCTCATGAGGTTTATCTCATTTGAGAACCAGGTATCCTACCTCAAAGTTTCTATTCGAATAAGAGTTTGAATCAAACCAACCTTTCACAATCTGCTGATGTCGATCCAACTTCTTCTTTACTTGTGCTCTTACTTCCTCTAGTTTTAATAAGGCATTAATTTGAATTTCAAGAGAGGGAAGCAAAACATGTGGAGGGAGAATTGCTTCTCTTCCGTAGACAAGAAAGAAAGGGGAATTTCCAATAGAGGTTTTTGGTGTCACCCTATCATCCCAGAGTGCATTAAATAGCGTGTTGTGCTAGTTCTTGTGGTTTTCAGAAGATGTCCTCTTAATGATCTTGATCAAATTTTTGTTTGTTGATTATGCTAAACCATTTCCTTATGGGTAGTAGCTGGCAGAATATTTTAGTTTGATCCCTTTTTCCAAGGCAAAAAAATTCATATCGAGGGATGAAAAGTAAGAAGCATTGTCAAAGACCAAACATTTGAGAATGCCAAATCTAGTAATGATATTCGAGTTAAGGATAGATACTACCTGATTAGTGTTTACCATTTTCAGAGGTGCAACTTCAAACCATCTGGTAAAATAGTCTGTTGCTATAATGATGTATTTATGTTGCTATGAAGAAGAAGGGTTAATTGGCCCTATCATGTCAATACCTCACTACTGAATAGGTGAATCCACTGAAACAGGCTGCAAAGGGAATGTTGCCTTTTTCACTCTTTGAGAAGCCTTTTGGAGGATTATTCACTTAGGACATAATGCATGGGAATATTTAAACAACGTGGGCCAATAGTACCCAATTCTTAATACTTTGTGAGCAGTGGTGTCTCCATCGAAGTGTCCACCAGACTCACCTGCATGAAGTTCATATAGTACTTTCTCCGTGCATCCTTTTTCAAACAACGCATGAGAACACCATCGCAATTCTTTCAGAATAATACATCATTTATCAACTAAAAAGATGCAAATTTTAGTCTTAGCACTCTTCTCTTTTTTGGATCAAGATGGCGAGGAGTAGATCCATGTGTTAAATAAAACTTAATATCATCAAACCAAGAATAAAAAAAAACTTGTGTACAACTGATTTGTTTTCTGCCATGTTGGTTTACAGTTAAGGTATTAATTTGAATTTCTTGTTCTTTAACTAAATCAAAAACTAGTTTACATAGGCCTTGACCTCTAACAATTTGTGAAGGGGTTATTTCAAGGTCATATTATTGTAATGATGTCATCCAGTTTGCCCATTTTTCACCCAATTTTTTTTGTACTAACAAGTTCCTAACAACAGGATAAAGAACAATGACTTTAGTTCTAGATTTCAACAAATATGATCGGAAGTGTTTCACTACTTTAAAAACAACATATGCTTGTTGATCTACAGCTGGGTAATTTAGCTCTGCCCCTTTGAAAGCTAAGCTCATGAAGGAAATGGGGATTTCATTGCTTTCAAAATTCTTTTGGGTTAACACAACATCATAAGATTGGTTGGAGGTGAAAGTGTACAGAGTGAAATCTTGCGAGAAATTGAGACTCATTAAAGAAGGAGCTTCTATTATGAATTTTCTGATGGAGTCAAAATATTGGCTTTCTTGTGGTCCCCAACGATACTGAACAACATTTTTAATACAATTTTGTAATGGTCTTACCATTTCTGAAAAACATGGGACAAAACTTCTGAAAAAATTAATCTTGCCTAAAAATGACTGCGTAGTGTTTTTGGAAGAGGGAGGGTGTTATCACTGAAATTTCATCCGTAAATGGTTACAAGAATTCAACATCGCCAAATAGTTAAGAGGTCATCCATGGTCCAAAATTACCACAAAATCATTTCCAAAGGGTCAAAAACTATACAACCAGGGACAAAATTAAAGTGCGCTATAACTACATAGGGCGCGCATGCACATGCATGAAACAGAAATGTAGTAAAAGCGCACATGCACCCGATGCACGAATGTGGTCGCAAAAAGCCGCGCATATGTGAAAACGACGCATTTATGAGAGTGGTCGGCCTCCCACCCACTTATGGTTTATTCCAAGTTGATTTGACACTCAAATTTGGATTGGATCTGACTGGGTGGCTGGTCAAAGACCTAAAAATGCCCTAATTAGCCTTTTTACACACTACAATATGGTTTCACAATACCTCAAAGAGGTGTTATAAAAAGGCCATGGGTGCACTTCATTTTTCATGGAATTCAATAGAAAAGTTATGCTACCACTATTCTCTTGAGGAATCCTCTATTCTCATCAAGAGTATACTAGCATCATTACATTGGGCAATCCATCTCACCCCTTGAGTGGATTAGCAAAGAATTCTTTCACCATTTTTATTTTCAAAGTTGTAAGAAGAGCTTATTTGTGGGGGTCCAAGAGCCCTCCCTTGGAGGAAGAAGAGACTTATAGTCCTCTTTCTTCTTGGTGTTTTCTTTCACTGATATCAACCTTACCATTGGTGACATGGGTCTTATTGTTTCTTTTGTCCTTATGTCCCTATGATCATTAGTTTAGTTGTTATTTTATTTCTTAGTTTATTTCTTAGTTGTTCTTTTATATTTCTTTCTCTAACCCTTTTCCTTACAGCTGTCCTTCTTAGCAAACCCAACTAAGCTTGCAAGCACCTCTATTTTTCTCACTAAGGTGACGAAAGAGGTGCAAAATATTGGTGACTCCACTAGGGAAAGGTATCAATTTCCTATCCCATTTGGGTTTTTCTAGCTCTTCTTTTGGTTTATTTAACTTGCAAGTGCATTAGCCAGCCCAAGCAGACCTGCAAAACATCCAATTCCAAGTTGAATTGGGAGAATTCCATCCATAATTTTCATTCACGGCCGTGTGTCATATGTGCGCAAGTTTTTTGGCCCACAGACGCGCATCATGCGCACATGCACCTAAGTCACAGTTCTGTTCTGCACACCTATGCCCATATGCTCGTTTCGGTCTGCGCACAGGCGCTCAGTGCGCCTCTGTCTACACTGAGACTCGCGCACCTGTGCAAAAAATATACATTGTAAGGTTTTTTGAGATTTGGGGAAGGCCCTTAGCCTTCTTAAAAGTGATTTCATGCATGTTTTAAGCTGCACCACACTTAGTCCCCTCTTCATATAAAGGGATTAGTCAAAACACATAGGCACTTAGGGGGTTTAAAATCATTATTTCCTCTTTTTCTTTCATTTTTGCCACATGGATGGATTGCTTTGACTAAAAATATAAGTTGGAAATCATTTGTAATCACATAAAACTTGCATTGGGACTAGAAGTTGGATAACAATCGCTTAGTATGCTCTTCTCTCACGCTTCCAAGCGACCTTGAGAATCAGAAAAAGATTGTGGGACAATTTCATCTCCCTTAAGAAGATTAAAACCTTTAGAGGACAATATCCCCTCCTTGGACTCCTCTTAGTTTACTTTTCAAACACATCTTAAGATTGTAATGGGCCCATACATACCCACATGCTACAAAGATAGGATAGTGTTGAAATTTACTTTCTTAGATTAAATCACTAGGGAAGTTTAAAGGTTTTGTAACGGGCCCATACATGCCCACATGAGCACAATATAGGATAGTTTCAAAGATTTTTCTTAGATTAAATCACAATAGGGAGTTAAAGTAATAGTAACAGACCCACATGTCCACATGCTAGTTTCCTAGGGACTTTTGAATTATGCAGGGTTGTACCAAAGGAACTTAGTTAATTAGGTAATCAACACTTGTAAGGACCAAGCGAAGTCATCATGCATCAAGGTTACACCTAATTCATTAAAAAGTTGGCACACTTTCACTCATTCACACACAAAATTCACTTATCACTCACATAGTTTCTTCTTGAAACGTGGAGGTCAAAGTAAGTTTCCTCCAAAGGGATTCCGAAACACCCCACCCTTTTCTTGACGAAACTATCCACTCCCATTTAAAATCAACAAGGTTGGTTCACACCCCCAACCTCTCAAACAAATGCATCTAAATTTTTTCTAAAAACTCACTAAGTTTTCCTCCACAGGAGGTGCCAAAAGAATTTTTTTAGTCTAGGTAGGATTTCGGGGATAGGCATCCAAATAACTCGTTATCTGGTTCTCACATTGTCAAAACCATAGAAGTTGTCAAATAGGGAACTGAAAATCCTCCAAGTCAAGTGTTCCTAACACCATAAGGTAGGGAGATACCCATGAAGGGTTGAAGGCTGAGGTCTGATTGTTCTATGCATCCCCCCTTGAGGCACCCACCTCTTGGATGGGATCCAGCCCGTGACCCATTTCTTAGGCCGAAAATCTAAATCCCGCACTTTGACCGAGGTACCTAGTGACCAAATTTTAGGACATCTACCCAGGTGGCATTTATGGGCTGCAATTGCAACTTGATTGGATTTTGTGTGGCTATTGGGAAATATTGCCATCTCTTTCGGGATATGTCCCCTTTACCCCTCATTATAACTGGTTATTTGATCCTTCACTAGTTTCTCTTCCGGTGACTTTAGACCCCACTGTCGAGTACTATTGGAAGGTCCAGTGCTATTTGAGAGGAAGGACGTTACATCTTTTAGGGCAAGAGCATTTGTTTTCTTTGATTCCCCACATGGACAAAGCCCACTTATCCACATATATGCCTCTTTTTCAAAACACTTTATGTATGATGCACTTCTGATTGCATTTTGATTTAGATATATATATTGTGCAAAGTTCAAAATTTGCAACAAAGGCTCTTGTTTATTTTCTCTCATCACATTTCTTACACATCCACTTAGCTAGTTGGACATCATAGGGGACCCAAAGAACCCCTGTCGTTCCATACGCTTACTAAACCTCCCTCTTATTTTAGGGGGAGTTCCTAGTCTTGCCAACTCATCAGGACCACCTTCACACACTCCTGTGAGTGCCACTGTCTTAGGATCAGCTTTGCTTGGTTCCACATTACTTGGGTCCACTTCCCAAGGTCCTCTGTCCACTCTCTCTCCTTTACACGGAAGCGGGGGACCAACTTCCTCTCAAGGGGGAAGTACCAACCCACCTAGACCCCCTCAAGGGTCAGGTTCACATCACACTCACACCATGGATGGAGCTAATCCTCCCCCCCCACTGCAGATGCCATATTTGGCCTCTCTTAACATACCATATCTAAGCAAACTCACCAATGATCCTATATTGCATGACCCCACATGGCCTGCAATGCCTACCAAACTACCTTCAGACATCCCCAAATTTGAAGGAAAGGCAGTTGATGACCCTGCCAACCATGTCATGACTTTCCACCTATGGTGCTCTTCCGACAACATTATGGATGATTTCATAAGACTATGATTTTTTCAATGCACACTCACTGGCCCATCAGCCAAATGGTATGTAGACGAAAAATCAGGGTCTCATGCGACTTTCGAGTCCTTGGCCAAAGCATTTTTTACCTTCTTCCAATTACCAATCCGCCATGACAATGGTATTGAACTACTCTCTAATTTCAAACAAACCTCAGCCACACATATCGCTGATCACATTCACGAGTGGTGTAGACGATGTAGTTTGTGCAAAGCTAAAACCACCAAACAACAGTGTCTTGACTAGTTTCTCAGATCACTTGTCTCTCTCCTCGGTAAAGATGTAGCTTCCACCTTCCCTCAATCTGAAGAAGAATCCATCAGTAAGGCTAAAAAATACAACCTCATCTATTCACAATCAGGGTACTTATACACAGTACTTCATGACCTCCCCAAACCTGTGCCATTTGGTCAAGACAAACCAAGGATGTCTCACTTAGCAGATGGATTGATTGGTAATACCACACACCATAGTCCTCAACCCCAACCACCACCAATGTAGGGCACACCTCAATATCTTCCAACATATGGGGGAACCTATTATTACCCCCCACCCCCTTATCAAAAACCATACACTGTTGCTATTCCTCCACCCATTAGTGGGCCACCATCGGCACCCCCAATACACCCACCTATCCAGACAAGTTCTGGTACCCCCTCTACCTCAGCTTATACTTTAAGTACCAGCGAAAGAGCCATGCCTTCCTACATACCTTACGGATCACAAATCCCACATAATCCATACTTTCCATTTTCTGGTCCACCACAACCTATGGTCCCCCCACACCCTCACACTGGGGTAAATTTTTTTCAACCCTCTCTTGTTCAACAATATCAAAATTTTGAACAGTTGAATACGGAAAATCCGACCCATCCGTCGAATAATTCCAAAAATAAAAGAAGAAACCGAAACAATGACAATGTAGGGCCAGGCGAGAATGATCCCCACAACCATCCCATTGGGGGAAACCAATACCAAGACCCCCAAGGGGGAATCAATACCAATATACCACGCCAAGGGAAGAAAAACAATCTTCAAACTAACTTTCCTTGCACTATATGTAATGAGTATGGACATTATACTCGTCATTGCCCCCAAATTCCTGACCTCCAATGGATGAGGGCATCCATGCACTCACAGGGCCCTCCGACACCATCTACCCCTCAGCAGGCCCCACAACAGTATTTGCAACCACTGCATCCAACTGTTTTTCAAAACCCCATTCCATACCAAGGTGTGATGAACACCCAACAAGTGATCAACCCTACCCCACCACAAATGGGGCAATATGCAACCCTGGGTGCCACTCAACCCAGGAATTCGATTGATTGTAGTATCCTCCTCACCAGTGAAGAAATTCTTCTGCAAACTCACAATCGTCAATATGGTATGCCTCCTGACTCTACCCCAAACACCTCAGAAACACGACCAGCTACTACAGGACAACCATTGATGATTCCACGTCCTAACGCGAAACCCATTCCTCGCATACCACGTATGACTTTGTGACATAATGTACATAACCCTCATGCTAGGGATGCTCATAATTATAGTCTGGTTAATAAATTAGCCCAGTCTCCCACAGCCATATCTGTGTTGGAGGTCCTCCAAACCTGTCCATCACAGAGAAAATCCTTCTTTTTGCCTTGGGGGCAATCGACATAGCTGACACCCAGCTGATCACATTTGATTCAGATAATGAAGAACCATGTCTTCCCACCCAAGTATCCTTCCAGATACCAGTTAAGATATGGAACACCACATTTTATCAGTGTATCATCGATGAAGGTGCATCCACCTGCATCATGTCTAAAGACGTATGGCAGAAAATTGGCTCCCCTGAGCTAGTACCCTCTACCATCACCCTTCAATCTTACGATGGTCAACCAACATCTTCCACAGGGCTTTGTCAAAATGTCCCCATAGAAATTGGGGGCAAAAACATCCTCATTGACATTGAAGTTATCGATGCCCATCTTGATTACAATATCTTGTTCGAACGCAACTACATGTATGCTATGAAGGTGGTCGCCTCTTTTGTGTTTTGTACGATGATGTCCCCCCATAATGGGAAGATCGTCACCATTGACCAACTTACACATTACGAGCCTAACCATTCCGCCAACATCAATAAAATCCTCTCCCTCGTTCATGTTAGCCTGAATGATTTTCCAGTTGCCAACAATGGCCCTGGATTATTCCAAGACCCATCCATGTTGGGAACTTGTCAGGGAGTACCACCATTCCTAAGCCAATGTTTTTTAGCACAAGTTTGTGTATTTTCCTCTAAAAGAACTGACATAGAGGATACCCTTCCTCCCAGGGAGGCTTCTATCATATCTAACGTCCCACTAGTCATAGAGATCCCCCCTCATGAGCCTCCTGTGAACTCGTTGACTCCACCAGATCACAATTTCACCTATCCCCAGGGCCATATCCTAGTTTGGGAGACATTTTCCCAAGCCATTACTCAAATCCCCTTCTTTTACCCTCCACCAAGTGTGCAAGATTTCTAAGTAGCCACAACACTTACTCTCCCTAATATGGTGCTGGCAATTCCAGTTTGGTATTTACATCCACTAGAGATGGTTCCTCAACCACCCCTTCCCCCCCAAATGAAAGGAATCCCAATGACGATTCCCATACTCCCTCCCACCATACCCTCTACAGCCCCACTCACTAACCTCCCTTCAATAGCTGGGGAAAGGCGAAAGAAGAAGGAGCCCATAGCTCCACCCCCCCCACGCATCCAACCTCCTTGTGTGCTATGTGAGAAATATGGACACCCAACCCACAAATGCCCATCTCTGCCTGAGTTATGTAACCTATTTCCACTCAATCAAACACCATCACCGCTTTCCACTATAGCAAGTACTTCCACTACCTCCCCTAACTCAAGTAGCAAAGGGCTGCAAACCAAATTCGCTTGCGCCATATGTTTAGAATCTGGCCATTATACACACCATTTCCCATATATCCCATACATCTGCCACACATTAGCCACGACACACCACACATATCTTCCTGAGTTTCCTCCGACACTCCATACCAATGCTCCTGTGAATGTGATTCATTATACTTCTTCATCAATCCTTGAGCAAAGGGGAGGTACATTTCCTCCCCCAATATACCGCTCGATCATCCATAGTGTCAGTAAAACTGGGATGGCATTATGGACCCACCGTCCATATCTAATCCCTTTTATCCACTTTTATTTTTTGGTACAGGAGCCCATAAGCTCCATTTTCCAAACCATCTTCGGCCGCTTACATAGACATTTCCATCATCTTATCATTTCCCCTTTTCCCCGGTGAAGCATCTGCCCATGACACACTCAGGTACGCCTGCTCATGTTCAAAATTATCAAATAAATGCTTGTATGTTCGATTCTCTTCAGATATTGTTCACATCGGGTATTTGGTTTTCATGTGTGCAGGTACTTGGTCATCATACATCAACACAACCCCTTCATGTATATAATCACCACTAGCATGTAATCATTCCCTTTGAATGTCAATTGCATCTCCAGTCACACCCTCTGACATTTGCCTCTAGGATATCCATCTTCGGCTCTGTAGTACCAACACCTCCATTTTCATCTTTGGTATTGTCACCCAGTAGAACTCTCCCCCACATGAGTTGTCTCATTCATAGCACCCTTTTTCACTTTGACACTCATGCTATTTTTCAACCCTTTAGGGACGGGAGTCCTGATAGCCTTACATCATGTCGCGAATCAGCCACATACTCCTTCTCCTCATTTTTCTAGCTTTCCCACTAGACTCCCAGATTATCTCTTCAAGGTTCTATTTTGACTGCACCTCCGCAGTATCATGAACCCTCCATTTCATCCACAATCAGTTTGCCCCTCTGCAAATTTCCCTTCATTTCACCTACCTCATACAGAAATCCACCCATGGGGCCCCCACCCTCCACTAGTTCTCCAAGAAAATTGTGCCCTATCCGGGCCAACCATATTACATTGGGGCACCTGTTTCTATATTTGTATACTCATCCCCAATTATTCTTTATTTATTTGGTACATTGTAAAAATCCTTTGTTTTCAGCATTTACATTACCTTTTTGTCATGACCTTTGGTGACCTTCTTCCCTTTTTGGCAAAAGCATCCCATGTCACCCTTGGTTGGGGCACCCCTTATCATCTACCCTTGCTGACATTGTCCATATACTCCGAGTATCCCACAGGCCACTTACCTCTACCCTTTGAGTTTGTTCACTTTATCCTGCCTCTGGCATAACTTATCCCATGTCTTGTTGTCCCCCTGACACTCGACTTAGTTGCACAGTTGTGGCCACTTATCCTTCACATATACCCCCAACCAAGGGCAGTCTTGAGTCTTCATACATATTGATGTCGACCATGTACCTCCTCCAGTTCATCACCTCACCTAGTAGATTTCATGAAGCCCTTTTCTTCTGGGAGTCGCATCCCCCTTTTTTTCGACATCAATACAGTTTTCCAGAAGGGCGACAATATCTTGACTCTCATTACCTTTCCAATGAGAGATCTCAGACGGCATAGGGAGAACCACAATTGATCCCTACTGTCGTTGACCCCCGTAAAATTCAACTTCAACACTTTCTCATGTTACGGTGGGTCTTACTTTGCGACTATTGCAGTTATTTCTTATATTTTCCGAAGACCTATGAATTTGGCTGGGCTATCAATGCCTATAGAATCCGTGATATTTCTTACAAATGTCACTGCCTACTGTTCAGAGTATGTTCCTCCACAGAATTTTCTTCTGCCTTTGTCACAACTACCCCCGAGGGCACTGTAGTTTTCTACATCAACACATCATTCCTTTTTTGAGTTACATGACATGAGCATGGGACATGCCCACCTCGTTTGTACACAGTTTATTTTTTCACACCTTATGGAAGGTTGGGTTCTACAAGTTCCCTTCTCCCTCCAATGGGTAACTCTTGACAATCCCACTATCTCTCTCTCTTACAACGACACTCTCAGTAGAAGAAACATTGATGGATTTCGGCTATACGTATGCTCCTAACCTTATCCATCAGGGGGCATCTGTTATCACTGAAATTTCGTCCGCAAATGTTTACAAGAATTCAACATCGCCAAACAGTTATGAGTTCACCCATGGACTAAAATTACCACAAAATCATTTCCAAAGGGTCAAAAGTATACAACCAGAGACAAAATTAAAGTGCGCTATGACTACACAGGGTGCGTGCACACATGCGCGAAACAAAAATGCAGTAAAAGCGCATATGCACCCGATGCACGAATGTGGTCGCAAAACGCCGTGCACATGTGAGAACAATGCATTTAAGAGAGTGTTCGGCCTCCCACCCACTTCTGGTTCAGCTTCCAAGTTGATTTGACACTCAAATATGGACTGGATCCAACTGGGTGGTTGGCCAAAGACCTAAAAATGCCCTAATTAGCCTCTTTACACACTACAAGATGGTTGCACAATACCTCAAAGAGGTGCTATAAAAAGGCCATAGGTGCACTTCATTTTTCAAGGAATTCAATAGCAAATTTATGCTGCCACTATTCTCTTGAGGAATTCTCTATTCTCATCAAGAGTATACTAGCATCATTGCATTGAGCAATCCATATCACTCCTTGAGTGGATTAGCAAAGAATTATTTCACCATTTTTATTTTCAAAGTTGTAGGAAGAGCTTATTTGTGGGGGTCCAAGAGCCCTCCCTTGGAGGAAGAAGGGGCTCATAGTCCTCTTTCTTCTTGGTGTTTTCTTTCACTGATATCAACCTTACCATTGGTGACATGGGTCTTATTGTTTTTTTTGTTCTTATATCCCTATGCTCATTAGTTTAGTTGTTATTTTATTTCTTAGTTGTTCTTTTATATTTCTTTCTCTAACCCTTTTCCTTATAGTTGTCTTGCTTAGCAAACCCAACTAAGCTTGCAAGCACCTCTATTTTTCTCACTAAGGTGACGAAAGAGGCACAAGAGAGGGGAAAGTTTAGACATATCTTGGGTTATTTTAGGATCGATAATCATTCCATATTTGGACACAATGAACCCAAGTAGTTTTCCTTGCTCAATTGCAAAGACTGATTTCTTGGGGTTGAGAGATATGCCATACTTGCGACATCGTTCTAGGACAACCCTAAGGTGAGACAAATGATATTTTATGTTTTTAGAGAAAATGGTAACATCATCAAGATAGACCACTACTGATTGATTTAGGAGACCAATAAAAGCGATGTCCATTGCTCTCTGGAAAGTGGCTTCAACATTTATAAGCCCAAAAGGCATCTTTATGTAATCATAGGTGCCCCATGGGGTACAAAAAGTGGTTTTGAGTTTATCCAAGGGAGACATGAGGACTTGGTTGTATCCCAAAAAACCATCTAACAGAGATAGTCTTTCAGAACCTAAAACTTGTTGAAGTATTTGTTCCATTGGAGGAATAGGATAATTATCTTTGTTCGAGGCTCATTTCAAGTTACAAAAGTTGACACAGAGTCAAATTTCACCACTTTTCTTCCTTACAGGAACTAGATTAGAAACCCATTGTGTGTGCTTCACGGGAAAGATTATATTTGCATTTAGTAATTTACTGAGTTCTTTCTTGACAGTGGGTTCCGATTTGGGGTGCATTTTTCTTAATTTTTGCTGAAAAGGATGAGTTTGCGGTTTCATAGGGATGATATGTTGTATTATATTAGGATAAAGTGTTTTTAAATCATCATATGTTTAGGCGAAAATGTATTTGAATTCTTTAAACAGTTTGATAAAAGAAGATCGTTCTTTCTCAAAGCATCCTGTTCCCAGATTGATATTTTGAGGATTATCTTTAGTCCCTAAATTTACCGTCTCATAATTCAAGGAAGAGTTGTTCGTTTTACAATTAACTGACCCCCTAAATCTATCATGCAAATCATAAAATTTCTCTAGTCTTATCACAGATTTGGGAATAGAGTTTACCAGGTCAGACGTCGATTTAGGAGATCTAGGATATGATATTACCATGAAGTTGCAGAGGTTTTTATCGTGAGTACCTTCATCGATAATTTCACCTTGAAAAGTGTCCTCCATATGCAAGAAGTTGATGATCTACTGGTCATCATCAAACACTCTCCAATTGGTGACGTTTTTTGGGATCGATGGCCTAAACAATAATTCAATCAAAAATGCATTCAGAGAGAGACCTTCTGCAGGAAAAAGTTTAGAAGCGATATTAGCCAATAAATCAGCTTCCGAATTACTTAATCCAGTAATGGAATTTATATTAAATGCTGAAAATTTTTGCATTAGATTCCATACCTTAGTTTGGTAACTTTTCAAATGTGGTGATATGCAATGTATGAAATTTCTTACCCGCCTGACCATGATTTTCGAATCACCGAATACCATTAAATTTCTTACGTCCATATCCACATATTTCTTGAGTCCTTGAAAAAGTGCCTCGTATTCGACGGTGTTATTAATGCACTCAAACTCCAATCGAAAGGAAATGAAAGTATTATTACCTATGGGGTCAATGAGTACACATCCTGCACTGACTCCTTCTTTGGAATTGGATCCGTCAAAGTAAAGTGACCATATCTGAGATTCATCAATAGTGTTTGGTACATTTGGCAAGGCTGGTGACTGAGTACAGGTCATGAGTTCTGATTGTTGCCCGAGATCCGTGAAGGGGGAAATTTCAGTCATTAAGTTACCAAAGAAGGTGTTCATTCCCTGCATTTCGAATGAATGAGTAGACATCGTAAAAGGTTCATTTACATCATTCAAATCCGTTACGGTGTGCTTGAGATAGTGTTCACGATTTATCCTAATTCTATTTGGCTGTCCATTTTTCGGCAGCCACAAATGAGACCAATCTGTGGTAAAGTAACCATGCAGTTGCTCGGACCAGTCCTTGCTCAAGAACAAACCATATACTTCAGGGATGTCAACAAAAATGATGTCAATAATTTGGTGAACCTTAGGATTAGAAGATAACCTAATGAGAACATTCTTAAGTTCACCAATTACCTTAATGTTCGTCCAATCAAGCTGAATGATTTTGAGACTAGAAGGTTGAACTTCTAGGTTAATTTTTTGACACATAGACAAAGGCATCACATTCGATGATGCACCGAAATCCACCATGCAATTGTGTACATTTATATTGAAAATTTCAAAAGTTAATAAGAAAGGCGAGACATTTTTACAAGTGTTGAAAACATAATTTTGCTGGTTTTTTGCCGCTATCCCTGAAACAATTTTATCTACATTTGATACAGTTTTTTTCAATCAGATCTCTTTTATCTGGAGGTTTAGATGTGAATTTAGTAGGGATCTTTTGGGTTTTTTTAGAACTGATTTTTGCAGTTTTCTTGCTGCTAGGATCATTGTTTTTACTATTTTCTGCAATATTCTAAAGCATTTTCTACAGAATAAGAGGAAATTTCAAAAGCTCGAAAACATAAATATTAGCCCTTAGTTTTTTTAGATCTTCAATCAAGTCATATTCTAAAACTGGGGCTGCTAAACTCTACCTTATTTCATCTTGTTTCGACTGTTTCAGAGGCACATTATTACTCATTTCGGAAGATGTTTTTCTCTGTGTTTTTCTTCTTGTGTTGTAAGGGTGGATAGTTTCAAAGCTTGCTTGGAAAATATTGTCGAAGAAGTGTCCGAATATATTGGGGGATGATTCCTCTTCTTTAGCTACTTCTTCCTCAAGTATGTCTTTAGAACTTTCAGGAGGGACAGAGTTATCATGTGCTTCAAGAATAGTTTGTAAAGCATATTGTAAGCTTTCAAGATTAAGACCTTTAGTGGTTGGATTTGGTCGATTAGGAGAAAAATGATTTCTGAAAGGTGGTTTAAAACTTGCTTTGCTTGAGGATGCCTCCTCAGCCAATATATTCAAGTCTATGATTTGATTTGATAACTTTTGGAAAGCCTTTTGCAGGCTCTCTAGGTCCAAAGTCTTAGGCTGACTTTTGTCTTGGGGAGGCCTAGTAAGGATTTCTATTTTGCTTTTAGAGGATGAAGTTGTTTCAGCTTCACTATTGAGATTATCTTTCAAGATTAATATATCCTTTTCGATTTGTCTTTCCTCCTCGAAAGCTTCCAGAAGTGTAGACTTCATAGACCTTTTAACCCAAATTGCTATATTATTATGTAGAGCTTTGGTGTAATATGCAACAATTACACTTTCAGTAGGCATTGAATCTGTAGGAATTCGATTCTTTAATGTAAGGAACCTTTGGTTAAAATATTTTACTTTCTCCTTAGGATTCATTTTTAGGCTGGAGAGTTCCAGAACTAAGACTTCAGGAGATTTATCATCTCCAAATTTCTCTAAGAAACAGGTTTCGAATTTGTCCCAAGAGAAAATGGTGTGGGGTTGTTGGGAAAAATACCATGTAGAGGCATTACTCTCAAACATATAAGGAAAGTGTCTACATACTACATCTTCATGCTCTACACTTTAGAGTCTAATGGCTAGCATGAACTTCTTAATGTGATCTTCAACAGATTGTTTAGAATCTGGATCAAATTTAGGCAACCATTTCTCTGGATGTTTGGTAATGGGTGTTGGGGTCCAGGTACAACCACAACATCTTTATCAAGCCAGGGTCTGGGGAGGTTATTTTGGTTTGCCATGGGTGTAGGTGGTGTCGAAGGTTGAGATGGTTGAGATGAGGAAATGCCTTCATCATATGATTCTCCTCCTGAAGAGGATGGGGGTGAATGAGGTGGGGAAGGTGGAATACAAGATCCCCCAGCTCTGAGAACAAGTGTCTCGGTAGGATTGATAGGATTATCTCCTAAAGGGTTTAAAAGAAGACTAGTGCCTTCAAGCTGTTCTCGTATATCAGAGAAATATAAGGGTTTATTAAGTGGCCTATTAGGTTTTCTAATGTGGGCCAAGGCACTATGTATCCTTATGAGTGACTGACGAACAATTTATTGTACGTCAGCCCCTTGAGGATTTGGTGTTATCGGCTCAACGTGAATCTTAGACTTTTCGTTGGAGGTAGTTGTTGTTTCGGAAATAAAGTTGTTGTCCGAGTGACTCTGTGTTACTATAGGGGAGCATGTGTGTGGGGGTGGAGTCTTGCGACTTCCACGTTCCATCAATTGTATTCAGGCCCTCCTTCTAGCGCCATTTGTTGATGGGCGAAAATGACTGTCCGTTAACTGGAAGAGTAAGTCTGGTTCGAGGTTGTCTAAGTAACCCAAGCCGTTTGGTGTAACTTGTTCTGACAGGTTTAATGGCTCTGTTAGCCAATGTAAAGTCCTAAGATGAAGAGAAAGGGATAACTAACTAATTCTAAAAACTATAATCTCTCTCTCTCTCTCTCTCTCTCTCTCTCTCTNATATATATATATATATATATATATATATATATATATATACACACACACATACTCTAATATAACTATGGCATATGTATTTAAGCAGAAAAAGAAAACATAAAAATCTCACTCATGAACAACATTTACAGGTTGTAAGTTTTACTAGAAACTTACGAAATCAATGTGAAAATAGTTTCTTGAAAATAAGATAAAGAAAGAACATTAAAATATTTTTTTGTTTTCTTTCTATAAATCTAATAAACCATCAATTAGTTAAACTATGAAACACAGATGCACCGATAGTCAAAAGCTAATCTAAGATTTCTGGTTTCACTAATATATAAAATAACATCAATTATAAATAAAGAAGCTAACCTGATGTCAGTTTTTTTAAATGTGTCCATGCCTCTATGTGAATTGAGAGCTTCCATTTGCCATGCTTACGAGATAAATCTGCAATAGACTTATACTGAAACTATTTCGAATAAATTTGTAACATGAATTGGTAACCAGAGTTTAATAATAGAATAGGGAACACATTAATTTTGTGATCTTATGATCGAAAATTATTACAGTCGGATAAATCTGAGTGTAACATATTCATTTCATTGTTCAACCAAATATCAAAGAGAAATCCTGATACTCAAAATTGAAAAGATGACCACAATGTCAATATCTGGAACAACAATTATGAACGATATTTATAAACTAAACATCCTGAAACATAACATATCAATGAGTCTAAAGATACATGACATATTAATATACCAAGATTAAATAAATCAAAACATTAATGAAACAAAATTTGCAATGGACTAAAGCCGAAGGCTGTGTGCTGTTCCATAAGTCTTGAAAATCATTCATTCATCTTTGGTTCCAAGCCAAGATGCCTTCCTTTACAAAATGAATAGTATTTAAAGGTTTTTTGAAACCTCAACTTCCTATCTCCCGGAATAGGATCAAATCTCATAAGATCAAACTATTACAAATATGGGGGGCCTACAACCACTCATGATCAAATCATATATTCAAAAGTTTATAAAAGTTTTTTCTTATTTAGAAGATAAACAAAAAGGAGATACTAATCAGCTAAAACGACCATGTCCCATCTCATAAGATCAACATCAGATATACCATGTCCTGAAAAATGAAATAGGGACAAGTTAGATATTTTATTAACAAATAATTACTAAATTTTATATGAAAATGACTTGTCTACAAAATCTCTCAATTCTGTAGCCAATCTTATATTGGTAAAAGAAATCCAAGTTTAATTGATTTGATTTATTTTTTTTTAAATAACATGACTGTAATAAGAGGAAAAAAACGTCTTACCATTAACTAGTAATTAAACATGGATCACAATATCTCGGAATTGACTATGGAATTCACACTGTCTGCATTCTTTATTATAATATTGCATGTCTTCTTAAGATCTTTGACTTGTCTTTGCTCAATTTCCCTGAGTTCATGATTTTCTTTCATGAGTAGCTCATTGTGGTTTGTAAGCATTTTTATTCTTCCCTGTAGAATGGGGATATCACTATAGTACCGTTCAATCCAATGCAAACAAACCTCACAATGCACAGAAGGAGTGATTTGTCGATGGAGCGTATATTTGGGTGTAAGAACATAAAAACTACCTGTTGTCGGCCCTTGACCGGTCTTAATACTAGTAAATCCCTTGCTACCCTCGATACACTGTGAAAGATTACTCACGAAGTTGTATGGCTGAATAGGATCCGATTTATGACAATCTCGATCTTCCTTGGTGAGAAAATTTTCAATTTTGGGGTCTGGATCCTCATTGATCTCAATCGGGTCGATCGAGCTCAAATGAGGATTATATCGATTCCTCAAAATTCTCAAGATCAGTCAACTAGCCATTTTATTTCAAAAACCTAAAGTTGCATGCTGTTGTTTGCACTGTTTGTGAGGTTTTTTGCTATCTTTTTTTACAGTGGCTTTAAGGCCAACAACTAATTCACGCACATGGGTTTCATGGGATTGGGATCTAACCTCCTGTTGCCCATGTAAAAATTGATCGGGTATTGCCTAGTCATGAGGGATTTCCTTCAAAAATTCTAGATTGTTACTTGAGAAATCAAAATGTTTCTCTATGGGAGGCTTATCCAACATAGGGATTTTTGTAGGAATTACTATAGTAAAATAATTTTGGGCCAAGAACCTATCCCAATTTTCACTTAGGGCTATCAAACGATGAACCAACAACATTCTAATTAATCCATGGTGAAAGAGGCTAGAGTCGAGGCTTTACTTCTTTGCAAGATACCAGATATATAAAATAGGCAGAATAGAAATGAAATGCTAGAAATGGCAGAATAACAGTAAAATATCCAGCATAATCTTCACAATACACAGAAATGATATACAAAATAGCAATAGAAATAACACTTTGATTCAGATACCAATGTTCACAGGCCTCTTCGAGGGGGCAACCTCCAGTTGAACAAAAATCTGTTACAATAATCTCCAAGCTAGGGTTTTCATACCCTCGACCCTTATTTATACTAAATATGTCTATTAAGAGAAGCATCTAGAGGAAGATCTTTCTAGAAGCGGAAGCTTCTATTAGGTCTTCTTACATCTGCCTTATTCTATTTTATTGAAAGGACTTATTAATATTGACCTTTATTACATCCAAATACATTGATCTACCTATGTGTGGGTTAGGACCTTAACATGTCCGCCCCCTTAAAAACAACCTTGTCCTCAAGGCTTGAGATGTGGAAACTGTTGTAGAATGGTAGATGGTTCCCAAGTGGCATCTGCTGGAGTCATATCTTTCCACTGTAATAGCACTTCCTTGATGGTTCTCTGACACAAGCGATGCTCAAGCTGGTCCAAAACTGCTTCTGGTTGTAGCCAAATGGATCCTTCTTCAGCTAACTATGGAAGGTTGGTTTGAATTTGGAACCTGGTTCCAATCACCTTCTTCAAGCATGAACATGAAAAACAGGATGTAGCTTCGACTGACTGGGCAGAGCTAACTGATATGCGACTTGTCCCACACACTTGAGAACTGTGTAAGGGCCATAAAATTTGGGTGCTAGCTTCTGACACTGCTCGGCCTTGAGGGAAGTTTGCTTATATGGTTGCAGTTGTAGAAACACCTGATCCCCTTCTGCAAATTGACGTTCGGAGCGACCTTGATCTGCTTGCTGCTTCATTCTAGTCTGGGCCATGACAAAGTTCTCTTTAAGGGTACGAAGGATATCCTCTCAGACTGTAAGTGTTTGGTCAACCGCCTGGACCTTTGAGGTACCCGATAAGTATGAGAGAAATGAAGGTGGCTTCTGTCCATACACTGCTTCAAAAGGAGTCATGCGAGTGGCTGTATGGTATGTAGTGTTGTACCAACATTTGGCGAGGGGTAACCATTGAGCCCACTGGTGTTGTTTTTCAGAGGCAAAGCACCTTAGATATGTTTCAAAACACTTGTTGACAACTTCCATTTGACCATCTGTCTGGGGATGATAAGCTGAGCTGAGATGCAATTGTGTGCCTTGTAGCTTAAACAGTTCTTTCCAAAAATTGCTTGTGAAAGTTGGGTCTCGATCAGAAACAAT